>VUQH01029783.1:1278-12923 GCA_015106775.1 Etroplus canarensis | reverse complement strand
CAAACACTGAGGCGATTTAAAGAGCTTCACAGGCCTATAAAAAGCTTTTTATTTTTTAACTATGTCTCAAAATAATTCCACTTTTCTGGGACATCAGAGGAACAAATTTAGCAGCTAGTTTAAAAATACATCTTAAATACATTATTAAAAAAATTAAAGGTAACTTTAAAAACACATCAGATCTCAAACGGAAAAAACTCCTGCTGGATAGCCACACTGATATGGACTGGGTAATGTGTTAGGAACCAAAAGATGCCACCTGGTTTGATGGAAATAAAAATGATCAACCTACTGTACAGAGGCTGACTTCAAAGACACCCTGAAAATTAAAGTAAAAAAAATAATGCAACAGGCTGGTCCATTTTACTGAAATTTCACTGCAGCAACTCAAAATGGTACTCATTAGTTTGTATGGCCTGAATATGCCTGTAATGAGATGATGGATGATGTCCTGAGGGATCAGTGCCCAGATCTGGACCAGGGCATCACTGAGCTCCTGGACAGTCTGAGGTGCCACCTGGCGGTGTCGGATGGACAGAAACATGATGTCCAAGAGGTGTTCTACTGGATTTAGGTCAGGCGAGGGTGGGGGCCAGTCAGTGGTATCAAATCCTTCATCCTTCATGAACTGCCTGCAAACTCTCACCACATGAGGGCGGGCATTGTCAAGCACCAGGAGGAACCCTGGACCCACTGCACCAGTGTAGGGTCTCACAGTAGGTCCAAGGATTTCATAACTGACTTCATGCTACACTCTGATTAAAACGGGTTCCTTTATTTTTTGAGCAGTGTTGGTGGCATCCTGTTACAGTACCACGCTGGAATTCAGTGAGCTCTTTAGAACCACCCATTCTTTCACTAATGTTTGTAAAGGCAGACTGCATGGTTAGCTGCTGGATTTTACACAGCCGTGGTAATGGCACTGAATCAAACACCTGGATTCAGTCATTAAGAGCTGTGACCCAGTACTTTTGGAAATATAATGTATTTGCTTTAAGAAATTTACTTTAAGAAATTTTTCGGTTTCTTAAAGTGGACCTTTTATGCTTCTCCTGGTGGATGTTCACATAAAACTTGGTCAAAGTTTCCAGTAATGAGGACAGGGTATATACAGTAATCCCTGTAGGGGAAACACTCAGTTTATCACAGTTTTTATATTCTTTGATCTGTATGATGTCACAGAGTAGGGATATCCCTAATATGATCGGCACAGAGGCCCCACCCTCAAGCTAAAACACGTTGTTTCAGACAGAGGATGAACTGAGGGGCTGCACCAAAGCCCAGTAGATAAAGAGGGATTATTTTGAACTGTGAGTCATCCAAAGCTACTCTAGTAGAGTCCAGGAATGAAAATATGAAGCTGGAAATGAGCAGAATAGTTCTGGATTCTGCAGGTGGCAGCTACCTGCATCAGAGCAGAGAAACATCTGCAGTGTCCACTCGCTGATTCCTCAGAGACCGATTAATGTGGAAACACAGAGTCAGCCAAACACAGCTGATATTAGAAACAGGATTTCTGACATGTCAGCAGTTTGCAAAAACAGCACGACAGCATTTTTAAAAAGTGTAGAGATGGAACTCAAAAATCTGAAGTGTGCATGTGCAAGAAAGTCCACACCATTCTACTTTCTATTCAGATTAGTCTGATAGTTTAGCTGCTTAGTTTTTATTGGTAATTGGTAATAAGCTTAGTTTTAGTTCTTATTCCCAGGATAAGATAAAGGATTATAGTGAACTGTGAATCATGCAAAGCTACTCTGAAAATATGGACCTGGAAATGAACACTTTAATCTGAACGTACGACTTCAAAGACTCACAGGGCATTCGGTAGAAGAAGCGTTCTCCAGCTCCGTCGTTGGTCTGCAGGATCTTGCTGTCCAGAGTCCAGTCCAGGTGAGTGATGAAACTGGAGGATTTGTTGCATTCTCCTACCTGCAGACAGTCAGAGAGGAGTTTAGCTTCAGTTTGAACGTTTTTATCTTTGCTAACTTGCCGCCGAGCCTCCATCCCTACCTTCTTGTATCTCTGGGCGACAGCGTAGATGTCCACTAGCCCGTCGTTAGAGCCAACGGCGAGGTACGCTCCATCTGGGGAGAACTTCATCTCATGGATCACCTCCTTCCTGTCCTTGATGTGAACGACCTCCGTCATGTCTCTGAGAAGGACCAAGAAAAACACGCTGATGATGCCATCTCACAGGCATGGGTTCAGTCCAGGCTGAACCAAACCAAGTATTTTTAGTTCCCAAACCTAACCAAGTACTGCTGGAGCCTAAACCCAAGTCTAACCCTAGCTTTTAGACTAGCTTTCAACCTAACCAACTAGTTTTCAGTGCACAATCCTAACAGAGTCACTTTTAGTGTCTAAACCTAGTTTGTCACAGATTAGTGTGTGAGTGTAGGCAGAGGACCTAAATGCAGGAGTTCAGAACACAGGATGAGGCAAAATAAAAGGCAAGCTTTAATAGCTGAGGAATCCATAAAGTTCAATCAGGCGAGGAAACATGAGGAACAGGAACGCACTGACTTTAGAACATAAGACTAACGATGCAACACAGACCTGCGGAGAGGCAGAGTACAAATGACACAGACTAATGAGCAACAGGAGGGAGAGGAGCACAGGCAACAACAATCAGGGGCAGGAAGTAAAACTGAACACCATGCACCAGACATGACTGGTTAGCAAAGTAAAACAGGAAGTGAGATCACAGCAGAGACCATGGATACAGGGCTGAACTTGACAGAGGACAAGAAGACAGCAGGAGAAGTAATAAACTGAACACAGGCAGGGGCTAGGAATGAGGCTGAACATAAACTGAGCATGAAAACTAAAAAACTCAAAACCATGAATAAACCTCAAAAGACATACAAAACTAGATCCCCAAAACCCCAGGACTGTGACATAGTTTTAATATTTGACCCTAAAAACAGATTTTAGTGCTGACTGAGTGCTGTGGGTTTGTTGGGAACTGAACTGATTCATTCACTCAAGCCTCCAAACATGGACATTTTTGGCCTTTATAGGTAGGAGAGATATATTTTACTGTACATGGACACAAACCATCAGATATGGGAGTCTGATCATTTAAAAAATAAGAAACAGCTCTGACTTTAACAAGTGTGTGTGTGTGTGTGTGTGTGTGTGTGTCACCTGACTCTCAGCACAGTGAAGGATCCGTCCTTCATGCCCAGAGCCAGCTGGGATCCATCCACACTGAACGCCACGCTCCGCACCGCCTCCTCCATGTTACAGCGAGCGATGAGGGCGTGATCCACCAAACTCCACAACCTGACACACACACACACAAACACACACACACACAGTCATATAGAAATGTAATTAGCTAGATTTCTGCAGGTTTCAGTTTGATAAATTAACAATTTTTAAAGACTTTTTTGAGACCTTTGCAAATGCAATATAAGATCCACAATTTGCCCGTAAAGGTAAAAGACTTGAAGGAAGGCTGAAGACTCACACTCAATCATTTGATCCTGTAGTGGTTTATAAGCCTTTAGGGTTTCTGACCGCTAACAAGTAGAACTACGAACTTTAAGTTACTAGTTAACGTAATTTAAGTATCTTCAGATTAGGATTTGTCAGAAGCGCTGCAAGAAAAGAAAGCCGACTGGTTAAAGCAAAGGGTCAGTTAAATTAAATCCTTTACATTAGAAAAAGGAAATAGGAAAGCTAAACGGAAGTCAACCCAAGACGTTTATTAAATCACCACAAACACCAAATAGGGAAGAGAAGGAGTCCATGATGTTATGTGGGCTACCTTTAAAAGTCTGGAAGGCCCAGGTGAGCTGCATCAGTGATGACCCTCCAGTGTGAGCCAGTTTAGATTAGATCCAACTTTATTGTCACCACATATGTCACAGGTACACAAGGTGGGTTTGTCTGTCTCTCAGAAATTTTCCAGCTTTAAATTTTTATTAAAATAATCTTTATCAATCTTACAGGGAGCCCTTCAGTTCATCCTCTGTTTGTAAGAAGCTGTTTTAGCTCCTCCTCCTTCAAGGCAACTTTGTTCTGATTGGCTGCCCCTCAAAAATGGTGTTGCCCATATAAGGATATCCCATATCTCACAACATTTAAGGCACTAAATGTTCAGTTGCAGCTCTAAAAGTATCGAGTTAAGACTTGGAGCGTAGGACCAAACCAAGGTGATCCGTTCTGCTCATCTTCTGTTCCATATTTTTATTTTTGGACTCCAGAGTAGCTTCATATGATTCAAAGTTCAAAACTTGTCTGCAATCAGACATTTTAGCTCCTGTCTCTTTGAGGCCACCCTTCTGTTGAACCAACTTCCTTCTGATTGGCTGCTCCCTCACAAAAATCAGGTTTTAACAGCAGGTGGGTGTGGCCTCCCCTCTCAATGACATCATAGAGATCCAAGCGTAGGAAGAACTGCATGAGACTGAGTGTTTACTTGTACTTACTTGGTCATACACTGACCTCATTATCTGTAATATTCAATATGTGTGAGGAAACAGTTCACATGTGTTCCAGCACTGACCTGACTGAGCGGTCATCACTGCCGGTCACAGCCAGAGGTTTCTTGGGGTGTACATCCAGCGCCCAGAGCTCGCCCTCGCTGTGTCCCTGCATGATGAGCAGCGGTTTGTCCCGGTCCCTCACCATCACCTGCGCAGGTACAAAGAGGAGCACATCTGGAGTCAGGATTAAATTTAACATTTTAAAGCCGCATCAGAACTGCTGCTTCTGGACTTTTGACAAAATACACAAACAGATTGACTATGAGCAGTTCTTCTTTTGGACGTTCTCTGAACTAATAAACCTGCTGTATCTCATATTTCACCTTCAAGTATCTTCACAGTTCTGATTAATGAGGACATTTCAGCAAGAGTCCTTTACAGATCCAAAATACACTCTTTAAAATCTGTTGCTGCAGGACGGACAGACTGTGGCTTTTTTTGTTTTCTGTCATTTTTCTTCTTCCTCACCTCAAAGATCTCGCTGTCCTGTGTCCCCGCCAGGATCCGGTCGGCTCGCCAGCAGACACTGCGAATAGACAGACCTCAAGGAGGAAGAAGAGAAAAAAAAGGAAACAAGATTAGGAAGGCAGCAAAACTGTCAAAAACTGTCAACATATGTGGAGGAAGATGGAAATAAAATCAATCAAAAGGAGCAGTGAGGAAACGGAAACAAACAGAAGAGGGAAAGTAAAGAGCAGGGGGAGGATAAATAAAAAAATAAAGGATAAATCAGAGCAAAGTTCTGATTCGACCTGCAGCTCCTTGGAGCATTCTTCTTGTTGCTCGTCTGTCAAAGCACTTTGTAAAGTCTGCTTTTAGAGATGCTTCAGAAATAAAGTTGAGCTCATGTCATTTGCATTTCTACATTTCACACTTTCGGTGTCACGGCTGAACCAATACTGGCTGCTTCTGTTTTTGAACCTACAGAGTCGCTTCAAGGGGCTGAAGTGGCGTGAGCTTGGATGCCAGGAGACTGTAACTATTAACCAGGGAAGCTCTGGACGTTTGTGTTTGCCTTTGATAGTCAGTTTACTTTCGCTTTCAATAGTCATGTTGAGGGTTAGACACTAAAACCACTCGCTTTGATTTAAAAAAAAAAAAGGTCTTGGTTTGTCTAAGGCTATGTTCCCACTGTCTGCCATGCTTGTTTGGTCCATTGTTGACATTTGATCTTGCTGCGTCTCGCCTCCTCCGGCGCAGAATTATGGCGTCTGTCTCACTTCAGTGACAGAAAAACCAGATGAAATGTGACATGACCGTTCAGACGGAGGTCGCTTTGAAAAACATCAGATACGTATCAATTTAGGACCACGTATGGAAGTGTCCTGAATCCGATTCTAAAAAAATCAGATCCGTGCTGTTCAGACTGCCCTGGACAAATCAGATATGGGTCACAATATCAGATTCGGGGCCACTTTTGCCTGCAGTGTGGGTTCGGTGCCTTGCTCAAAGGCACCTCAGCAGTGAGCAGACACCTTCTTTTGGCTTCAGTTGACCACCATATACCTCAGTCCAGGATGGGGTCTTGAATAGTCCTCTAGGTCCAGGCGGCTCTTGAACCACCAGCCTCAGCAACCCTTTGGTTCCTAACCAAGTCTTCTGACAGACTGAGCCACTGCCACCCCCCTAATTTGACTAAATTAATAAAAAGTCCATAACCCCATGTGCCACACCTAAGAACATAAAAACTGCTTCATGTGACACGTTGTGAAGATCTCACTGGCCCATCCTGCACATTAGCAGCTCTTTAGAAAGAGATGTTTAACATCCTGCATGAAGAGCAGGAAGTAAAAAAGAGCTTTCAACCAAACTGTGAGACAATACTTTTAGGCTGATTATTAATCACATCTTATATAAAGCGTCAAAATAAACTTTAAATACTAGACTCTATCTTTTTAGTTTAATCAGCGCAGGAAACAAGCATAAAACCGAACATGTTCTTGGTTCTTCTTAAGAAGTCTGACCAGGATGCCTCCTGGATGTCTCATAGCTGAGGTGTTTCAGACCCCAGGGAGATTATGTCTCTGCCCCTGGTGTGACTTGGACCAATTTAAGTGGCAGAAAAGTGAAGGATGGATGGAAATAATCACTTTATGTGGGATAGTAAAATCCTAAATAATTCAGAGAGCTCTTGAAAAAAACCTTGTGACTCTTCAGTGGAGACTGACTCCGGTCGAACTCAGACAGGAGGGGGACGCAGACGCTTCCTGTCAGAGGGAAGATGTGTGAGGTTTTATTTTTGCACTGTTAAACTGCTGTTCTCCACCATCGAAAATGTAATTAGCGGAGCTCCTCAGCAGCTCAGCGCTCGCCAATTAAGAGCATCTGCTGTGGCTGATGGCACGACTCAGCATGTGATGTTTCCCCGTAACGTTGTTAGGAACTCCTCAGCGGAGTTTCACGCGCCAAAACAGCCTCATGGCAGAGGAGTTTATGAGGCAAATGGGAAATAATTGGGAAAGATTATTTTTGCTTTAGCTTCCAACACAGGGTGAGTTTGCTGCCTTCCAACATATCAGAAATCCTCCCCTCACCTCTCCTGTGGTGCACCAGAGAGGAAGCTTTAAACAAATCACTTCTGAAGCGCTCAGTGGAAAGAAAAAGAGAAATAACAGGTTTTCTTCCCGTAATTTGGGTCCACATTCAGGCAGAGAGGAGTGAGAAGCAAAGCTGACTTGGCTCATTATTCTGAATGTATATGTTACTCAAACCATTTCAAGGATGCCGTAACATATGGACAGTTATTTTTGACTTATAAATAAGATTTAATTTCAGATGTCAGTGGCTGATACAGCTCCCTCCAATAGTATTGGGACAGAATGTTTTCAATTAAATTATAATCAGAAATCTTTTATATTTGGTTCTGCCTTTCTAGTCTTTTAGCAAAGCATCTGTTAGCAGCTGTCTGTTTTTCAGGGTTTCTCCCTTCAGCCTTGTCTTCAGCAGGTGAAAGGTCATGTTCAGTTTAGCTGTGATCTGCTGAGCACTTGGTCATTCCTTTGTTCACTGTTGAAGTCCTGTGTTGTGGTGGCAGCGTGTTTTGGCTCAAAACGCAGTTCTTCCCGATTAGTTTAGATTTATTTCTCCATAAGTTTGCAGACAGTAAGTTTCTGCAGACTTCTGCATTCATTCTGCAGCTACCAGCATGAGTTCCATCATCAACAGAAATGATTGAGCCTGTTCCAGTTTCAGCCGTGCACGTTCAAGCCATGATGCAGCCTCCACCATGCTTCACAGATAAACTTGTATGTTTGGGATCATGAGGAAACCAGCCACAGGGGCCCACAAGCCAGCGTACTCCTAGTGCTGGTCCCAAGCCCGGGTAAATGGTGAGGGTTGCGTCAGGAAGGGCATCCGGTGTAAAAACTTGGCCAGATCAAATATGTGGATTTATAAATGATCTGCTGTGGCGACCCCGAAGAGGAGGAAGAGGAAGAGGAAGCGGAAGAAGAAGAAGAAGAAGAAGAAGAAGAAGAAGAAGAAGAAGAAGTAGTTTAGGATCATGAGGAGATCCCGTCTTTCTCTGTACTCTGGCCTTTCCATCACTTTGGTAGAGGTTTTGTCTCATTGATCCATTAAACTTTGTTACAGAACCATTGTTGTTAATTGCTGGCCTTTTTTACAAATTCCAGTCTGGTCTGGAAGTAGTCTGTCCATCCTCCTCTGACCTCTGACATCAACAAGTCGTTTTCTCCAAGAGAACTGCTGCTCACGGGATATTTTTTCTTCTTCAGACCATTCTCTGTAAACCCTACAGATGGTTGTGTGGGAAAATCCCAGCAGATCAGCAGTTTGTGAAACATTCAGACCAACAACCATGCCACGTTCAGAGTCGCTTAAATCACCTTTATCATTCTGATGCTCAGTTTGAGCTTCAGCAGGTCATCGTGACCATGTTTACATGCTTAAATGTATTGAGATGCTGCCACATGCTCTTCGGCAGCCACATGCCAACCTGTGTACAGCATGTTGCAGACACTCAGTTTATTTTGTTGAAGTTGCCTTTAATATTTGTGTTTCCTGTAACTCCTTTAGCCTTTCTTTTTAAAGACGTAAGTTGCCTTCTTGACAACATCGGTTCAGAAAGTTTTTGCCCTTCACCGCTGGTGGTTTTTGTTTTCTCTCAGGACAGCAGCTCTTCATTATCATCATCATCATCGTCGTTTGTTCTCTGTATTTCCTCGCCTTTCTTTTTTAACTGTTCAAGTTGCCTTCTCAGCAATGCTGGTTGAGAAAGTTTTTGCAGTCCTCGTGGCTGTTGGATTACTGTTTTTTTCTTCAGACAGTGAACACAGTGAATCATCATCACTATGCCCCTGTTTGTTTATTCACCAGAGGCTTAAAGCCAACCAAGGGGTCAGCTGGACCAGCGGACAGTCCAGCTGATGTCTGGAAAAATAACACACCATGGAGGTTGACTTGAGGATGCCATTATCTGCCTTCGCAACTGTGTCTACACCCTCCTCGACAAGCCACTGAGCACGGTGAGGGTCATGTCCTTTGACTTCTCCAGTGCATTCATCACCATCAGGCTGGCACTACTGGGTGAGAAGCTGACAGTGATGCAGGTGGATGCCTCCCTTGCGGTCTGGATTATTGACTGCCTGACTGACAGACCACAGTATGTGTGTCTGCATCACTGGAGCTCCACAGGGGACTGTTCTTGCTCCCTTTCTCTTCACCTTCTTCAGCATAGACCCTGTCACCCCTCAACATACTGTATTCATAGTGTAATACATATTGCATACAGTGTTTAACGTTAGAGTTATTTATGTCACATATGGCAATTCATACAGACAGGTTTGTTTATTTTTTTATCATATCTCTGACCTCTCAAATTTATATATTTTTTATATATAACTGAGCATCTGCAACAAAATACAATTTCCCCCTGGGATCAATAAAGTATTCTAATATGATACGATTGGATGATTAGATATGGGCATTAACGAGCAGTTAAAAAGGTATACCTGAGTGTCATTGTTAGAATTACTGCTTGTCAGGGCAAATTTTATACGTTGAAAACAGGCATTACAGTATAAAATTAACACTTTTTTGAGGTAGCGGCCTTACGTGGACATGCTAGTTATCGAAGCCTCTTCCTGCCAGTTGTGTAGACAAACTTGGCTGAGGGGCAGCCAATCAGAAGAAAGTGCTCATCAAGGGGGGAGGAGCTAAACCAGCTATTTTCAGCCAGAAGGTAAACTGAGGGGCTGCACGAGCAAACCAAACCTGAGTAGAATTCAGGTAGGAGAGGGCAATTTTTGGTCTGAAAGGGCCCGCGGCCTTGGCTGATGACATGGGGGTCGCGGGCCCTGTGCAGGGATGATATGGGTGGAAGGGATACTAGCTGGTGGCGGTAATGCATTCTGTTTGCCAACCGCCAATAAAATTTACAAGAAGAAGAAGAGGGGCTGCACTAAAGCTCATTCTAAGAAACAGCAGGGTTATTCTAAACTGAGAATCATGCAAAGCTACACTAGGAGAGTCCATGGATAAAAATATGGAGCTGGAAAGTCTGCAAATAATTTTACAGGCTGCTTTGGTACGTGAGAGTCCAGTTTTTGGTTAATGAGGAGCTTGTTTCATATCTAAAAAACCTGAAAATGACAGTGCCCTCTGCAGAAAAGCATTAAAGAGAAAGCCACCTCCTCCTGAGGAGTAACATTTAGCTCAAACACTCTGAACTTCAGCCTCCAAACTCTCCTTTCCATCTCAGCAGATGACAGAACCTTTATCACCTTCCTTTCATCTTTTTCCTTTTTAACTTCCTCCTCAGAAATCTTCAGAGGAGATTTTTAAAAAGGAGGCTTGGGATTAACAGCTCACCCTCGAGCTTCTCCTAAAAGAAAATGTACATCTCCACCTCCCGCTGGGGAGTGACATTTATGAGGGAAGGAGCAGGAGAGGTGTTGAAACATCCACCACCTCTGGATTTGTACCAAATCAGGTCAGTTACTGAGGCGTTCTCTGATGAAAGATAAGAAGTATTTACACCTCAACTTTTCTCATAACTGAAGACGTCTCCTCTAAGAAAAGAAAATCAGGTCTCTGAATAATAATTTAATTTCTTTTAAACACCATGGAAGCAAAACCGTGAGCTGATCAGAGTCCGCACTTTCTAAATGACCTTTTCTCTTCTCTTTATTCTACAGTGTGCCTTTAGATATGATTACATCAAACTGATTATCCAGTTTAAATTAGGGCTGCAGAAAAGGTTTAAGAAAATAGTCAGTTGATGGAAAGGACCTGAATATTAAACCAGCTTATCTTCTCCCAGCAAATGGCTAAATGATTCGTAATCCCATCACCACTTCATGGAATATAAGGACAAAAGTACTGGGTCACAGCTCTTAATGACTGAATCCAGGTGTTTGATTCAGTCCCATTACCACAACTGTATAAAACCCAGCAGCTAGCCATGCAGTCTGCCTTCACAAACATTAGTGACAGAATGGGTGGTTCTAAAGAGCTCACTGAATTCCAGTAAGGTACTGTAATAGGATGCCACCACTGCAACAAGTCAGCTGGTGACATTTCTTCCCTCCTACAGTAGATATTCCACCATCAGCTGTAAGTGGGATTATTGCAAAGTGGAAGCATTTAGGAACCACAACAGCTCAGACACCAAGTGTCAGACCACGAAAAGTTACAGAGCGGGGTCACCGAGTGCTGAGGAGCATAGTGTGGAAGTGTGTCCAACACTCTGCTGACTCAATAACTGCAGAGTTCCAAACCTCCTCTGGCATTAACATCAGTACAAAACTGTGCACCAGGAGCTTCATGGCATCAGATTCCATGACTGAGCAACTACATGTAAGCCTTACATCACCAAGCACAGTGACAAGTGGAGTGGTATATAGTGGTATGGACTCTGGAACAGTGGAAACAGGTTCTGTGGAGTGACCAAGGCAGTCTGATGGACCAGTCTGGGTTTGGTGAATCCAGGAGAATGTTACCGGGCTGACTGTAAAGTTTGGTGGCCTGGGCTCCTTAGTTCCAGTAAAGGGAAATCTTAAAGCTTCAGCTTACCAAGACATTTTGTACTATTCTATGCTACCAACTTTGTGGGAACAAGTTTGGGCAAATCTCGTTTCTGTTCCAGCATGATTGTGCAAAACAAGGCATGGCTGGATGAGTTTGGTTTAG
>VUQH01029777.1:0-12608 GCA_015106775.1 Etroplus canarensis | reverse complement strand
ATATATATATATATATGTATATATATATATATATATATATATATATATATATATATATATTATTGCAGCATTTAGTAAATAGAAATAATTTTTACAATCCTAACTGGCCTAAATCAAAAGTTTAGTGTGATTTAATTGTATGTATGTAAATTTCTGGTTTCATCTCTGTATGTATATGTGTGTATATATATATATGTATATATATAAATTACAAAAAGAGAAAATATCTACTAAAGATGATTTGCAATCTTGATTTTTCAGTTGCCTTTGGTTCAGTGCAGCTCTGAACCCCAGTACCACCTCACCCTTTGACAGCAGAAGACCCTCAACACCCCTGCAGTTGCTATTAATAACACCCAAAGCTCACAGTTGACTTCTAAAGGGGAGAGTAGGCAGTGACTTTGTCTCAACATATGGAAGGTGCTGGAACTTAGCCACTGTTTGGTAATTGATTGTGATCATTGTGAGCAGAGCAAATCCTCATAGCTGCTGACCCAGTTTAGCCTTTCAGTTGTAACAGTTGGAGGTGTGGATGCTGCAGCCAAATCCAATTAGATTATGCATGAATATATATGGTGAAAAAGATGGAGTGTTGTGTTTAACATAGCACCAACCTGTAATCACAAGGAACACAATGTAAAGTGTGTGCATAAATACATAAATCGATATACCTTCTGTGATTTTTTTCCTTCTACTTAATGAATTTGACTCCTTATACAGCTTCTCATAGTTTAATTTGCAGGAATGGGCCACTGTTGTGGTGAGGACGATGGAAAGTTGTAGGGGAGGTCATATCTGCCCCAGTTAGTAAATGTATGTTTTTAACATTATTGGCTTTAATTTCATTGTTCTTTGAACTTATAGTCATTGCATTGTGATGTTTTGCAGTTGGCCCTTGAGTAGCTAAGATTTACTGCTGTAGAAGCCTTACATAAAATATTTTAAATATTAAACATCTACAGAAACAAGAGGTTTGTTTAGATATTTTAAACAGAAACATGAAAGTAACAAAGGATGAAAAATAACCCGACTATGATGAATTTATTTTAATTTGTTGTAGATTAAAGTAACATGGAGTCACCGGTTTATCCATATTTTGGTGTTAAAATGATTGTAGCAAACTGTGATAAATAATTCACTCAAACATATTTTAAGTTTATAAATATATTTATTTCTACTACATTACTACAAAAAATAAGGCAAAATTACAACCCATGGGTCTGCCACTGGCAACCTGCTCTTGTGACAGATGAGATCAGTTTTACACTGAGCATATGTGACAGAATCCACAGTATTTCCAGACTCTTTCACATCTGTCACATGCGCTCTGGGAGAAAACACTTTCATCTGGAAAGAGATGGATCTGCCAGTCCTGGTGTTCTCTGGTAAATGCCAATGGAGCTACATGATACTGGTCTGTGAGCACAGGTCCCATTAAAGGGTGTACCCTCATGGAATCTGTTTCTGACAAGTTGATCAGAAACATGCACATGAGTAGCCTGCTGGTACTGTAGCATTTTGTAGGGCTCTTGCAGTGCTCTCCCTGTTCTTTCTTGCAACCAAGGAGCTGATACTGGTCTTGCTGCTGGGTTGATGCCCTTCTAGAGTCCTATCCAGATCTACACATGCAATGGCCCATCTGGTATCTCCTTGACACTCTTGAGACTGTAGTGGGAGACATTGCAAACCTTCTCGAGAAGGCACATGTAGATGTGCCATCCTGGAGGAGCTGGACTACCTGTGCAAGCTGAATCTCATGCTACCAGTACTGACAATGACACTATCAAAAAACAAAAGTCGAAAAAAAGCAGTCAGGAGGGATCAGGAGAGAGCAATGGTCTCTGGCCACCACCTAAAAAACCATTCCTTTTTTTGGTGGTTGTATTGTTGTTGCCTCTACAGGAGACATGTTATTTCATTAACTTGCACCAAAGCAAAGCGGTGCATTATTGAAACAAAATATGTTTTCCAAGAAGCAAAAGTTCAATTCAGTTTTATTTACATAGCGCCAGTTAAGAACAAACTTCACCTCAAGGTGTTGTACACTGTAAGGTACTGTAAAGATCCTACAGTATTAGAGAGAAACCCCAAACCATCAGATCCACCATAAAGAAGCACTTGGTGAAGGTAGGAAGGGAGAACTTCCTTTTAACAGGAAGAGACCTTTGGCAGAACCAGGCTCATGAAGGGGCAGCCATCTGACAGAAAAGAACCTAAATAAAAGTAGTTTTGTTGGTAAAATGTGATTTCAAACTTTTTTCAATTAATTGAAAACCATAAATGACCACACTCGGTCATTTCAGTCATGAAAATAGCTAAACTGATTCCAGCTTTAGTGAACTACAATCATACATATCAATTTGCTGGTCAAAGAAAATGCTTTGAATTAAATTTATACTCCACTGAAATGCTCTCACTATGATCTTGCCTCTGTAGTTGTGCTCAGTGGACACAAGATGAAACTCAAACACTGAAGACAGGTAAGAGACACAATCAAACACACTGATCTCTGCATGAGTTAGGCAGCTGGGAAGAGACCTAAATCTCATTCAGAGTAAGGGAGAAAAACTGCTGTAGAAACCCAGTAGAAATGTACACAGTCTGAAACTTCATTTAGATCCCTTATTCATTTATTTGTTCATTTATATCTTTTCTTTACCTTCATGTAAGCAAATATAGCTCCTCATAGGCTGGTTGACCCAAAATGGCATGTATATAGTTATTATTGTATACATTTGTTAATAACACCATGCATAGGACCTTGAGACAATATGCAGACTTTTTAAGTGATTACCTTTGCTTTTAAATGCACTACACTGAATGTCATTTAGAAGGGTGAGAATTTCATTTTCACTGCAGCTGTGTTCATGTATAGAGTGATGCAATTTTTGGAGGCAGTGCCATCTACATCCTCAATTATGTGGGTCAAATGCATAAACAGGCACAGCTGAAGCCAAGTTACTGAAGCATCTGTGGAAATCCGATGACATTTTATAGATTTTCTTTGTCTAATTTGAGTTGTTGGTTCATCTGCCTCTTTGTAATGCTACTACGATTTTTGAACGCATCTCTTGAAAGTAGAACAGATTGGTAATTTGGAGGTTTTTTTCACCAGATGCCCTTCCTGACGTGACCCTATGGAGAGGGGCTTGTGCCCCCACTTGGAACTGAACCAAGGACCTTTCACTTGTAAGGCTATCTCATCTTCTGTTTCTGGTGGAAACAGCTCCTCAAATGACAGCAAACTTTAACTTTACTGGGCAACTTGAGCAATATGTTTGTGCACATCACATCAGTTTTCCAAATGATGGTGAAACAGCCACCTTTCAAAACTTTCTGGCAGAATCAAATAATTTCCTGAGCAGCATCCTTCAAAGGAATCCTACATTTTTATCTTCATCCCTCTCTTAACTGCAAAAATGTTTCTGTTGTTCATGTCCTCATTACTACTGTGACATTTACTACATATCTGGGCTTGTCAAAGTGGAGTAAATAATGCTCACACATAGTATCCTTCAGTTGGTTCTGGAGATTTTCTGACATTTCTTCACTTTTCTGTCACAAATAACTTGACAACAGAAAAGATTTTAGTTTCTTACTATCCCTGAGCAGTGAGTGCAGCCTAGACAAACACCCAAACACTCCCCACACCCTTTTTGAAGTATCCTTTCATTTTTTACAAGAATGGTGAGACACGTCAGCTGCCATTTATCCACTTACAAGTGGACTGTTTGACATGTACCTAAGAGTTTTGTTCCTGTAACGTTTTATTGTTTGTTCATGGTAGGGAATATATACATAGTTTGCAGAAGGATTTGAATGTGTAGGATACTATATAGTCTACTCCTCTCTTTGTACTTAGGTCAAGTAAAAATGTGTGTCACTGCAAGAGGATAAAACTGGTTTTGTGTTAGTAGTCTGTAGCCCGCAGCTCCTGCTCCACATTCAAGGCAGTAGAGTGCATAAATGTGGATAGAAGTGTAGGTCAATAATAAAAAAAATAACACTGTGCCTGTGGGATGAAGGAAATATTTTAATAGTTCCTTTTCTTAGACAGCTTATTGATATCATATTACAAGGTTTTTTTGTAAAGTCACTGTCCCTGTTTAGTTATGAAATTTCCAAATGGCTCATAAAGAGACTACACAACGCCACACTACAGGCTGTTGTGGACAGTGCAAACTCTTCAGCTTTCTTATGGAAATTGTCTTGAGATACAGGGTTTCCTCATGCAGAAATAATCTTCAGCTATTTAAGAATTTATATAGAACATGACAACATGCACTATATAGGCAAAAGTACTGGGTCACACATCTTAATTGTTGAATACAGTAGTGTCTTTCAATCCCATTGCCATAGGAGTATAAAATAAAGCACCTAGACATACAGTATTATTTTACAAACATTTGGGAAAGACTGGGTCATTTTAAAGAGCTCACTGAATTGGAATGTGATACTACAATAGGATGCTACCAGTGCAACAAGTCAGTTCATGAAATTTCTTCCCTTTTGGATATTACATGATGGACTGGAAGTGGTATTATTGCAATGTGGAAACACTGAGGAACCACAGCACCTCAGCAGACCACATAATTTTACAGAGCAGGGTAGCAGAGTGCTGAGGTGTACTGTATAGTCTGTCAAAGTCACCAAGTCTCTGCTGAGCTCCAAACGTCCTCTGGCATTAGCATCAGCACAAAAACCCCTCAAGTGCTTTAGCATTATGCTTAGGGGTCAGTGTCCTGATGGAAGGTGAAGGTCTATCACAGTCTCAAATCCCTGGAGGACCAAAATTGTTTTCCTCAAGAATTTCCCGGTATTTAATACCATCCATCATTCCTTCCATTCTGACCAGTTTTCCAGTCTCTGCTGATTAAAAAACACACACAGCATAATGCTGCCACTACCATGCTTCACTGTGGGTATGGTGTTCTTAGGGTGATGACAGGTGTTGGTGCCAGACATAGCATTTTCCTTGATGGCCAGAAAGTTTAATTTTAGTCTCATCTGACCAGAGGGCCTTCCATATGTGTGGGGAGTCTCCAAGTGAGTCCAATGGTGTGTGTGAGTTTTGGTGGACAGCTCTCTCTAGGGAGGTTTGTATGATGCCATATTCTTTCCATTTTGTGATGATGGATTTAATGGTGCTCTGTGAAATTTTCAAAGTTTTAGATATTTATATTTCTTTATTTTTTATATTTATATATTTGTAATTCTCTACAATTCTTTCTCTGACCTGTTTAGAGAACTCTTTGGTCTTCATGGTGTCGCTTGCTTGGTGGTGCCTCGTGATTGATGGTGTTGCAGACTCTGGGGCCTTTCAGAACTGGTGTATATATACTCAGATCATGTGACATTTAGGTTGCACACAGGTGGACTAATTAGTTGACTTCTGAGGGTAATTTGTGGATTTTATTTAGGGGCTTCATAGCAAAGAGGGAGAATATATATGCACACAACACTTTTAAAAAAAACTTTTTTTTAATTTTTTTTTTTGTTTTTCATTTCACTTCACCAGTTTTAACTATTTTGTGTAAACTTTTTCTGTAAATAAAAAAAAAAATCACTTTAAATGACAAGTTTTAGTACAAAAAATAGGAGAAACACCAAGAGGGGTAAATACTTTTGCAAGCCATTGTACATGTTACAGCATTGATGGTCACCCAATTCTGAAGTTTTAATTTAAGTTTTAATTTAACTCCATCCTATTCTACCCTTCACATAAGGAAACAATATGTCTCTGCAATAACAACAGACAGCTAGGCTGTCCTTGAGGCTGAAGCAACCAGCACCAAAAGGCTCTATGAGGCCTGACCTTTTTCAGGCTTCCCCAGAATAACAGTACTTTACCAAATAAAGAGGTTAACTCCGAAACAAACTATTATAAGCTCTTTTTGAAAATTTATAACAGCAGATGAGCTGCAAACTGTCCACAGCTGCCCAAAGAAAGATCAATCTAGGAATACAAAAGAGCAAAAGTTCTGAAAGCTGTTTAGATTCTCCAAAATTTGCAACACACTCTTCTCTTTCTTCAAATTTGTTTTACAATCAGAATTCGCCATAGACAATGTATAAATTAAGTATTAACTAGTCCAACCGTAGTTGGACTTGTTAATAACTTCACTGCAGAAGAGCTTATTTTAGCTGACAACATGGGTTATGTTTCTGCCTTTTGAAAATTGGTCATTGTTAGTCTCCTCTGGAGAAAGAAAGCTGCTTCATTCCATTTTGTTTTATTTGGGATGTAATCTTCTCAGTTTTGTTTCCCACATGACAGAGTGTGGTAACTATAACGGGCTGGCAGTTATTTCCAATGAACAGTGTAGGGACACTGTTTTCTCTTGCACATTTCATATGCATGCAGTGAGATGTCTGTGGTGTGTCTTTAACTTTCAGAGAGAAATGTAGGGAAATATATATACGATCAGCAAAATAGATTCCCGTTCTGAAGTTGTGAATCAATATGAAATAGGCTGATTTCTGTTCTTTAATTTTGTACTAAAGCCAGATTTCAAGTCAGGGATTTTACACTGGTTGGTCTGCTATGTGACTTTGTGCCCTAACCAACACAGATGACTTTTGTGAGGCTGCCAAAGCAAAGGTAGGAAGCCTTTCTTGGAATGGGTGTGAAAGAAAGAAATTAGATAAAGAGGTACAGCCTGTCTCCAAGCACAAAGAGACCTAAAAATTATATGCCTAGTCTGCACCCTAAATGAACTGCCACTACTAAATGGAAAAAAAGCACCTGACACAAAAATGAAGGAAATTAAATTCAAGCATGATATGACATTTTTTATTCCATCTGCAGCCCTTTTCAGATATGGAATATATAACATTTCTAGCTTTGTTAGTATTCTGAAGTGATGGAATTAGGTCTGTTGAGATATAAATGATATTAGATCACTTTTACATTACTATTACTCACTGCTTTGTTTAAATATAGCCATGATAATATTTTACTTTTACACTAGACACATCAGATAAGAGTTTTCATATTAAAATATGGCAAATATATTCCAAGATTTTTTTGCTTACTGCTGTTTAGAGTATTTTCCAAAACAGGTTTGAATTTGTTGAGCTGGGCAACTTGCAAAGACACACAAGAGACATTTGCTAAAGACAGGAAACTTTCGCATCTGCCTATGTTAATTTATTGCATGCAGTTTAGAATTATGCTGCATGGAAAGCCACTAGGCACTTAATTAGATGCAACTTGCTAGTACCAAGCTGAACCCCCTTGTGCTTTCAGAACTCCTTTAATTATTTGTGGCATAGATTCAACAAGGTACTGGAAGCATTTCTCAGAGATTTTGGTCCATATTAACATGTTAGCTTCACACAGTTGCAGCAGATTTTTTAGCTGCTCATCCATGATGTGCATCTCCCATTCCATCCCAAAGATACAGTGGAAGTGGACTGAGATCTGGTGACTATGGAGCCCATTTTAATACAGTGAGTTCATTGTCATGTTCATGGAACCAGTTTGAGATTATCTGAGTTTTGTGGAATGGTGTGTTATCAAGCTAGAAGCAGCCATCAAAAGATAGGTACACTGTGGTCATAAAGAAATGGACATGGTCAACAACACTACTCAGGTAGGCTGTGGTGTTTAAATTATGTTTCACTGGTACTAAGGGTCCAGGAAAACATTTTCCTCACCATTACATCGCAAGCAGCAGTCTGAAATATTGATCCAGAGCAGGATAGAGCCATGCTTTAATGTTGTTTGTGCGTAATTCTGACCCTACCATCTGAATGCCACAGCAGAACTTAAATCACCAGACAATGCAACATTTGTCCAATCTTCCATTTTCCAATTTTGGTGAGCCTTTATGAATTATGTCCTCAGTTTTCTGTTTTTAGCTGAAAGGAATGGCACTCAGTGTGGTCTTCTGCTGCTGCATATGCTTCCAGGTTTGATTTGTTGTGCATTAGGAGTTGCTGTTCTGCATATTTTAGTTATAATGATGGGTTATTTGGAGGGGTTATTTGAATCTTGTTGTCTCCCTATCAGTTAAAAGCAGTCTGGCTATTTTCCTCTGACCTCTGGCATCAATGAGGCATTTTCCCCCAGAGAACTGTAGCTCACTGGATATTTTCTTTTGTTCAGACCATTCTCTTTAAACCCTAGAGATCATTATGCAGGAATATCCCAGTAGATCAGCAATTGCTGAAAAACTCAGACAAGTGTATATGACACCAGCAACCACATTGCATTTAAAGTCCCTTAAATCACCTTTCTTCCACATTCTGATGCTCTTCAGAATGTCATCCTGAATATGTTTACATGCCTAAATGCATTGAATGCAATTGGCTGATTCAATATTCCAACAAACAACAAAACAAACAACTATACTGATCCCCAGATGGGCAAATTCCAAATTACCAACACTCCTGTTGTTAGTTGGTACACACACACTTTTACATGCAACATGCAGTAGTGACGGAAGTTGGGGAGCGAGGCTGCTCATTCCAAGCACCAGGGAGCAATGCAGGGGGTTAGGTGCCTTGCTTAAGGTCACCTCGGCAATGCTCAGGGGTGATCAGACATTGCTCCAGCCTCTAGTCCACCTCCACACATATGGGTCCAGAGTGAGGTCTTGAACTGGCTGGTCTTGGATGGCCACCAGGTCCAGGTCCGGGCTGGTCTTGAGTTGGCGGCCTTCAGCAATCCTCTGGTTCCCAAACGAGTCCTCCAACACACTGAGTCATTGCCACCCCCATTTGCATTAACACACAGTTGAATAGGTATACCTAATGAAGTGGTCAGTGAGTTCAACTGTCACTTAATTTGAACTGCAGACATCAATATTGATGATGAGAGATTAATGGAAAGTTTCAGTTTAGTTGTTTGTATTCGTAAAATCAAAATTTAGACAGAGTGCTAAATGAAAAGATCAGAAATAGCAAAATAGAAGCAGAAATATAAATCAAGAAATAAAGCAACGTACAGTAGCCTCTGTTGCTTTTAGTTTGCTGATTTTCCTGAATATGTGATGGACTGGCGATATTTAAGAAAACAGGTGGATCTATGCATGGATTTAGATTACAGAATTATTTTTCTTCTTGACACAAAAGGTTTCCAACCAGTCATTTCAAAATCTTTGATCTTTATTAAACCACACCTGAGTTTGCCTTCTCTCAGCTGTCAGTTCCATTTCTATGACATTTCTTGATTGACTGTGGTCAAACTAAGCTACTATGCCCTCCATAAGAGCTGTAGAGCGAAGATTTAGGTGTTGACTACCTCTTGATGATAAGTTTATGGGCAATTACATTTAATCTCACTTAGCATTATTGCAAAATTTCCACTTTGGAAACCATTACTCAGTTTTGCAATTATTGCAGGTAGCTTCTGATGGACTTAATGTTGTTTCTTTAAAAAGTCACATCTTGTGATATTTGGTGGCGGGCTCTAAAAAATTGTCGCATTCACATCTAAAGCACAAAAGGGTATTTTGAGAAGAATGGCTGAACAGTGGAGGCTGAAATAGACGGACTTTAAACTGCTCACAGCCCAGGCTTCTTTTTATTTTTCATTTTCCTTTGCAGCTGTGAAACAGCACATTTACAGTGCAGATTAATTTGTCCAGAAATAAAGAAAAACTCAAGCTAATAAAAACCAGATAAAAAAAACAAAAAATAACCAAAAATCTCCAACAAAAAGATGACAGTTCAACACTGAATTTAACAACTAAGGAAACAACTGTACACTGTGCTATACTTCCATTCCACAAGGACCCCTGGCAGCAGAACCATTGTTGTCACGGCGTGGCATGCCGGGGGTGTGGTGTGGACCCAATTGCAGGACCGCTGAGCCGACGTGATGTGCAAAAAGGTTTTTATTAAACTCAAATAATATTAACAATAAAGTCCATGAACAAAAATCCAAAAACGTGAAGCGTGAGAACCGGAAGACATGAAGGGTGGCACAAGGGGGTACAATGACAAATGACGCGACAACAGACAACACAGATGACGATGCTTAAATACACAAAACAACCAATGGACACACGACAGGTGGACGGGGCATGGGAAACCAGACTGGGGACAACCAATGAAAGAAATGACAAGGAGGACAGGGGCGTAACTAAACACACTGAGACAGGGGGGAACAAAACAGGGGCTGGACGGATTACCAAAATGGGACGAGACAAGACGCAGACAGAGACGGAGACCACTAACAGAGGAGAACAGGCAAGGCATGGGGCAAGAAATGAGACAAACAGAATTCAAAAAACGCACACAATTTATGCTTATATAGTCAGTAGCTCCTCCCATTCTAGAAAATGGTAATTAAGTACCAAATTAACTTATAGCTGTGCTTAATCTATTAATAAAATTATATTATCAAATTTGTAACATTTGTATGCTTTTCTTTTAGGACTCTTCTTATAGTTAAACTAATGTTATTGTGCTTCAATCAAAATATCATGTGTCTCTATTAGAAATAAGTCACCCAACAATTATCTGTTATCAGTACATGTAAAGTGTTGTCTATTATCAGTAGATGACAGGCCAGAACAGTCATTAAACTGTGAGAATAAACAGAGGAAGCATTCTGGTTCTTCAGTATTACAGAGTTAAAAGAGAATAAGAGTTTTTTAGTTTCTTAAAAGGACAAAAGAAAGAAGGCTGATATGCAAACAAACTGCATTAATATCCTTGTGAAAGTACATCAGTATTACCGGTTTATGATAGCGTAAACCATAATGTGTGAAATCTTTACTTTAAGAGCAATCATTGAATTAATTTTATATAACTTTACTCTGAAGGCATTATTTTATTTCCTTACTTTCATACACACATCAAAACATGCAGACACACTTAAATTAAAATCAAAACTTAAGTTTAACGGAATATCATTTTCAAATACTGGCAGTAGAACTGAATAAAGCAATGTGCATTAATAAGTTGAAATATGAACTCACGTTATCACAAACTCCATGAAAGCAAAGGCTATGCATTGCTCCCTGAAGGTAATCTTAACAGGGCCTATCCCAAAATAACACAAACAAAATGACCTTTCTTCTGCCTTGAGCTGGAGGAAAGACTTCCCAGTGTCTGTGTCTGCTGTCTAGGCATCTCTCAGAGGAGCTCCTCATTCCTAATCTCTGTGTGCCTCCTTTCAGAAAGTCTCAGATTTTGCTCCAAGCTGCTTCACTTGCTTACAAAATAATCTAGGCTATGTTGTTCTGCATTGGCTTGGAGAATGGATTAATTTGGAGCATTGACAGCCAGTTCTGGCCTTACTGATGTCTGTTCTCCTGTATTTAGCATTTAGCTTGTCTGCAGCACAGTTGAAATTGTTACCGTGTTATGGTCTCTTCTGGTCTTTCACATTAGAAATAATACACCAGCATTATACAATAATACACCAGTTTAATGCATTTGTGGATTATTTGCTTATTCTTGGTTCCGAGTGTTTACAAAGAGCAGGAATATTTAAATAGACAGAGACTCCAGCTTTCATCTTTTTCTTTGTACTGGGCTATCATGAGAACAATACTCCAGTCATCACATAATGCAACCGTGAGGCTGTTTAAATTAAACCTATAAATACTTAACTATAGTGTAACATATTACAAAATGCCTCGACACTCCTGATACATTAAATCAAAGAACACCTTGTCATTAGCTGCTGTTTAAAAGACACCTGATGTGTACATTTTAATGTCACAACCGCACTTTCTCTGTAAAGTGCTGAAATCTCCCACATTATCTTGCATTATGACTCATAAGGAAGTTATCAGTTGTTTTTTTAATAAGCAGCAGCTCGTGCAGCAGAATCCACAGCCTGTTCACTTTGTCATGTCAGCGACTAAGAAATCTCGACAGCTTGTCATTTGAAGCCTCTCACTGGGCTCCTATTTTTATGGCAGTCACAGGGAAAAAACATGGCACAGTCACCCCTCTGTTTACTGTGCACATAAAAGATGTGTATAACTGTATATACTCACATATTTCATTGTTATGTGAACTGGTTCTGCATTCAGATATCAGATCAAGTACATAATTGAATAACACATTAAGTTCCCCTTTGGTATGGTAATGTCATTTTACAGTAGTACATTCAAAAAATTGCATTATTGGGGGTTATGGTAGAGGGGATTTACATAATCCAGTTATTGTACTATTGCATTCTTATAATTAAGTCTTTTTCTGCTGCTAATTCACACTGAGCACCTGAGTTTGTTTCAAACAGTCAACTGTTCCATTAGACTGTGAAATTAATGATAAGGTTAGAAAATACAAGACAACATCATCTGCTTGTGACAGTGACGCCTCCCTCCCAGACGCGCTGAATGACTTCTACACTCAGTTTGAGGCACAAAACATCACAACAGCAAGGAAGTCCACCCCTCCTCCTGATGACCAGGTGCTCTGTCTCACCACAGCTGACGTGAGAAAAACTCTGTGCAGGGTCAACCCACGGAAGTCTGCTGGACCAGACAACATTCCTGGCAGAGTGCTCAGGGAATGTGCAGAGCAGCTAGCAGATGTCTTCACTGACATCTTCAACATCTCGCTGAGCAGCTCCACCATCCCAACGTGCCTCAAGACAACAACCATCATCCCTGTGCCCAAGAAGTCTACGGTTTCCTGCC
>VUQH01029769.1:5309-18369 GCA_015106775.1 Etroplus canarensis | reverse complement strand
GCTTCCGGGTAACAAGGAAATGACGTCATTCACATAGGTTCCTGATTGGCAGAGCTAACTCGAAATTTCGAGAAAATAACTCGAAATTTCGAGTTGTGGAGTGCATTTTTTTTTTTTTTTAGTGGGCGGAAACAAGCTTCCATAGAAAAGCACAAGATACAGACAACTCACAAAATAAAATGGGAAATACTGAAGCACAAAAACCACATAAGTTGACAAAACATCAGGAGATACTAGGAGGGTGGAAATAAGCACTGACTCAGACATATAAAATACATAAACCGAGGCTCTACAAAACAGCATCTGCAACTCAATAATTCCAAAGCTAATGAAACACAGAGAGAAACAGCTCATAATCACAACCAAACAGAGACTCTAAACCATGAAAATCCAATGAGAGTAACAGACAACACAAGAATACACAAAATACAACAAAAAACTCAAAAGAAGAGTACAAAAACCCATGGATCTTAATAGCAGATTGAGGTTTGGATTTTAAGTAGGCCATTGCAACACCTAGATTCTTTTCTTTTCTTTTTCAGCCATTCTGTTTTAGATTTGCTGCTGTGCTTGGGATCATTGTCCTGCTGCATAACCCAGTTACAGCCAAACTTTACCTGTGGGACAGATGGCCTCACATTTGTTTCTAGAGTTCATGGTCAATTCAACAACTGCAAGGTGCCCAGGTCTTGTGGCTGCAAAACATGCCCAAATCATCACCTCTCCACCACTGTCCTTGACAGTTGGTATGAGGTGTTTGTGCTGATATGCTGTGTTTGGTTTTCACCAAAAGCAGATTTGTAAATTAAAGCTAAAAATCTCCGCTTTTGTCAACTGTCCAAAGGACATTGGTCCAGAAGTCTTGTAGTTTGTTCAGATGAAACTTTGCAAAAATAAGCCCTGCTGTCGAGTTCTTTTTAGAGAAAAGAGGCTTACAAACAAACCATATTCATTCGTTCTTTTTCTAATTGTACTGCCATGAGTTTTAATATTAAACATTCAGACTGAAGCCTGTAGAGTCTGAGATCTAGCTCTTGGGTTTCTTGCAATTTCTCTGAGCATTGCATGGTCTGACCTCGAGGTAAATTTGCCATGATGTCCACTCCAGGATAGATTGTGGCATTGTGTTAAGACATGCTTGATTGCTCCAGAGTAGCAAACTGCCAAAGCTTCTGCTTTTATAGAGATTCGCGCACTGGCTGATCACCAGTTAATCAAGTGCATTTGACTGGCAGCACATGGCTTCTACTTCTCCTCTAAATTCCTATGAAAGAAGTGAGGTTAGTTTTCACGGGACTGCAGAGTCCCGTGAAAACTTCCTTTTTCACAACTATGAAATATCGTAATACTAAAGAGTGACAAGCTCTACCTGGCTGTGACTGTCTGCATCCTTGTGCTGTAGTGTGGAAGGAGGGGAGCTGTTTGACCGCATCATTGATGAGAACTACAACCTGACAGAGCTGGACACAGTGCTCTTTATACGGCAGATCTGTGAAGGGCTGCAGTACATGCACAAAATGTACATCTTACATCTTGACCTCAAGGTAAACCTGTTTGATTTTTCGGTATGTTTTTATCTTAGGTTGAATGGAAAAAAGCAGTGAACATCTGTTTTAGCTCTCGCTACAACACTGCTCCAGAAAATTAAAAGAACACTTTTTAATCAGAGGATAGCATCAAGTGGATTAAACTTCTGGGATTCTGATCTGGTCAGTTAAGTAGCAGAGAGGGCTGTTAATTTCAGCTGCTTTGATGTTGATGAAATCAATAGCAGGTGCACTAGAGGTGCAACAATGAGACAACCTCCAAAACAGGTATGGGTTTACTATAACTCCTAGATGGGGCCTCAACAGTTTAATTAAAAAAAGCCATAACCAGTTTATAAGGCTTTCAAAACAAAAGGTCCCATTAAAGTCTATATCCTCTGTTAATGAAGAAAACTAGCAGTATTTTCTGTCTTGATATCTTGACTGTATATGCCCCAGAAACAATTTATGAAACATGATATATGACATCGGAATTCGTATTTGTTCTGTTTCAGCCTGAGAACATTCTTTGTGTCAGCAGAGCTACTAATAAGATTAAAATCATTGACTTTGGCCTTGCCAGGAGGTAAGTTTTATAGTCATCAAGTCTTTCATGCATTGACTTTTTGAGTCATGCATTTGTCCCTCATTTTTCTGCTCTTTCTGACAGGTATAAGCCCCGGGAGAAGCTTAAGGTCAACTTCGGCACACCTGAGTTTTTAGCTCCTGAAGTCATCAACTACGAGTTTGTTTCATTCCCCACAGACATGTGGAGTCTTGGAGTCATCACCTATATGCTGTGAGTCAAAGAATTCATTAGCTCACGCACAGAGACACAACTCATACTACTCCTGACCTCTGGACATTTCTTTCTGTCCAGGCTCAGCGGCTTATCTCCGTTTCTGGGGGACGATGACAATGAGACTCTAAACAACATCCTGGCTTGTGAGTGGAACTTCGAGGAGGAGGAATTTAAAGACATCTCTGATGAGGCCAAAGACTTCATCACACGTCTGTTGGTGAAGAGCAAGAGCTGGAGGATGAGCGCAACAGAGTCCCTCAAACACGCCTGGCTGTCAGACCGGAGTCTGCACTATCAGCTAAATCAGAAGGTAAAAATGAAACTCACCTGAAGGCCCACTGAAGGCAGACCATAGTGGCTGTCTGCTGCTTTATAGGCTGGAACTCACCAAAATATTAAACAGTGAAATGTAGCTTCTTATTTAGTCTCACTGAAACAAATCTCAGTACAGTAAAGAACTGGAAGCAAGGTCATTTTGGAATGTACCTACGTATGGCCGCTGTTTATCACTATGAAAATATTACACTACCATACAGTTTAGAATTTACACTATATTACTCTCAAGCGTTTGCTAGCCATCATACTGTTGTTGTAGTGTTTCTACTCCATAGTCATGTGAAAAAGAAAGCAATTCTCTTTCAACAATAACAATTTACTTATTAGGACACAATAAAAGATCTTCTGGTCCTTGGCAGATCTTAAAATTAAGTGACACATTGCATGTTATGTTGTCATTATATATTTAACGAAAACGAAGCCAAAACGCAGAAGCAGTGTGTAAAAAAAAAAAGTACATCCTTACTGCTTTCATGGGAATTAAGAGGGTAGCTAACAGCCGGCTAATCAATTGCACTCAATTAATTGACCATCTGCCGGTGTGACCACCTCTATAAGAGCAGAAGGTTTGGCAGTTTGCTGGTCTGGAGCGTTCAGATGTGTGTTACCACAATGTCAAGGAGGAAAGACATCAGCGGCGATATAGCGAAGCAATTGTTGTTATCAGTCTGAGAAGAGTTATAAGGCTTTTTCCAAACAACATGACATTTGTCATTCTACAGTGAGAAATATCATACGCAAGTTTAAAATATTCAAGAAAGTTGCCAGTCTTCCCTGGAGTGGACATTTCAGCAAATTAAACCCAAGGTCAGAGTGTGCAGTTCTCAAGGAAACTGCAAAAAACCCAAGAGCTGCATCTCAGACTC
Source organism: Etroplus canarensis (assembly GCA_015106775.1). Classification (NCBI taxonomy): domain Eukaryota; kingdom Metazoa; phylum Chordata; class Actinopteri; order Cichliformes; family Cichlidae; genus Etroplus; species Etroplus canarensis. The sequence continues at coordinate 14,839 of VUQH01029769.1, read as the reverse complement.
TCCAGGCCTCAGTCTGCAGTTAGTTCATGACATTACCATTAGAATTAGACTAAGCAAGTATGGCTTGTTTGGAAAGTTTGCAAGGGGGAAAGCCTCTTTCCTCTAAAAAGAAGATGACAGAACAGCTTTGGTCTGCAAAGCTGTATCTGAACATGACTTCTGGAACAATGTCCTTTGGACAGACAAGACTAAAGTGGAGATTTTTGGCCATAATGCACAGCGTTACATTTGGAGAAAACCAATCACAGCATATCAGCACAAACACCTGATACCACCTGACGAGTACTGTATGTGCTTGTACATGCTAGAATCACCGATAAGGGCATCCGTCCAACGGCTTAACATCAGATCATGCAACAACACAAGTACACCAGCAAATCTACCACACCTGAGGTTAGAACCTGCTGAGGACCAGATGATCCTTTATTATGTTTTTTTAATCTCCTGATATGTGAAATCACATAACTAGTTTATTCCTTCAAAATTCCATTCCTTATGCTTAACACATTCTCAGTCTGCATTTTCTTGTCTACTCAGCCTGAATTAATCTTCTTTTCTCTCTTTAACTGTGACAGGATATCAAATTTTCAGATTGCTGTAAAAAGTAATTTCTAGAAAAAATATGTCTGGGGTTGTGGGCCCTGTGAAGAGCAAAAGCAATAAATTGGTCTATAAATGAAGAACCCTAAACATAAACATTTTTATGAGTCTTTGCTCTCACCGGCATGGAACTACCCTAAAAAGAAGAAACTGCTTACTCATTTTGCTGCAATGATGTAATGTTTTGCTTTACTTTGCGTTAAATGAGTTAGTACTGTATGACTTTGCTAATTAATTTTGAGTGGAAGTCAACAGCATTTACAATATTAAACTGTATTCACAAAGACTGGTGCATTACTTTACTGCAATTTGGAGTGTATCTAGCAGAGAGTAACCCCATGTGGCATTCTGTATTTCAGTGAACTTAGTTTTATTGCTTTTTTATAATTAAAAAATATCTAGCTGTAATGTCGTATAGTCATGTACTCAGTATTCAGATGATAGACCTGCATTTGTTGTGTAATATGTGTTTACAAATTACAAATGGTTGTACTCGATCTTCTTACTGCAGAAAAACAAATGTCACTCCACACATGCTCCTTCTTCGGAAAGCTAGACAGGTAAGATCTTTTTTTTTCCCCTTCTAGTTTACATATCTTTCAATTACTTTATCAACCCAGAGAGCCTATTATAAAACAGGTTGACTGGCTTTTTCTCTTACTAAGCCAAACACATTATTTGTTTCCCTCTCAGAAACAATGTGAGGCCCTCAGCTTGCTTTTTCTCAATGAAAGGACCTGGAGCCCAACACTGGACCAATGCTGCTGCACCTGTATAGCTACTGGATCACTACTCTCTTTTTTGCCATCTAGGCACAGACCTTCCGTTAGCAATGGACAATCGCGTTCTGTGGTGTCTGAATACTGTAGCTGCCACAATAAAAGAACGAGAAATGCAATACTGAAGAACCCAAACTTCTAGAGACATAAAGCCTGCATTGCCTGTCTACTTCAACATGCTTCATATCACAGAACAGCTGTTTAGTATCAAATCATTATTGTTATTTTTCCATAGGTTGTCATGTTGTCATGTTTTTTGGGGTTTTTTTGCATGCTTTGCACTTTCATTTTTTTTCTCCAAGACTCAGCAAACAACTTTGAACATAATATAGACTGAATGTTGTTATTTAAATGATATATTTTTGTGAATTTCTTTCTTTCAATTTACAAGTCTTATAAAATTAATATTCTTTCTTGAACATGAGTTTAAATATATTTAGAACTTGACTGAATTTGAAGTCACAGCCCATTAATTAATTTTGCATACAGCACAGCACACTATTATTTTCCCCTGAAAAAAAACAATGCTTCAGTGACTGAATATATGCTATGTCAACAAAAGTAATGGGCCACCTGCACACTATGTAACAACAGGAGCTTTTATGATATACTATTCTAAATCCATAGGTATTATATAGAGTCTTGTGTCTGTGGGAATTTTTGCCCATTCATCCAAAAGAGCATTTGCGAGGTCAGACACTGATATTGGAGAAAAGGACCCGGCTTGCAATCTCTATTCTAATTCATCCCAAAAGTGTTAAATGGGGTTGAGGTCAGGGCTCTGTGCAGGCCAGTCAAGTTCTTCCACATTAAACTCATCCAACTATGCCTTTATGGACCTTGCTGCGTGTACTGGGGCACAGTCATACTGGAACAAAAAAGGGCCTTCCCTGAACTGTTCCTGCAAATTTGGAAGCATAGAATCATCCAAAATATCTTGGAAAGCTGAATCATTTAGATTTCCCTTTACTGGAACTAAGGGGCCCAGGTTGACCCCAGAAAAACAGCCCCACTGCATTATCCCTCCCCTACCAAACTATACAGTCAGTACAATCCAATCAGGCATGTAATATTCTCCTGTTGTTCACCAAACCCAGACTTGTCCATCAGACTTCCAAATAGAGAAATGTAATTGGTCAAGCGAGAGAGTACATTTCCACTGCTCCAGAGCCCAGTGGCAGCTTTACATTGGCATTGTGCTTGGTGCTGTAAAGCTTGCCTGAAGCTGCTCGGCCATAGAAACTCATGTCATGAAGCTTCCGACACACTGTTTTTGCACTGATGATAATGTCAAAGGAAGTTTGGAACTCTGCAATTATTGAGTTAGCAGAATGTTGCCAAATTTTATGCACTATGTGCCTCAGCACTTGGCAACTTTACTCTCTAACTTGGTCTGTCAGTTTGTAGATTCCTAAACACTTCCACTTTTCAATAATAGCACTTTCAGTTAATCGTGGAATATCTACTGTAGGAAGGACTTCAGAAAATTCCTCAACAGACTTGATGCAAAAGTGGCATCCTATTACAGTATCACACTTGAATTCAGTGAGCTCTTTAGAACAACCAATTCTTTCACAAATGTTTGTCAAGGCAGTTTGAATGGCTAGGTGCTTGATTTTATACACCTGTAGCAATGGGACTGAATGAAATATCTGAATTCAATGATTCAGAAGTGTGGCCCAATACTTTTGTCCATATAGCGTATTTTGTTTCACGCCATAGTTCACTCACATTTCCAGCCTATAAGCCTGCATTGCCTCATGTATGCATTTGTGCCACCACCTTGTCTTGCTTTGGCAGTTTGGAGTAGCCCTTTCACCTTCCATGAAGGCATAACGAACAACAGAATACTACCTATGAATGATATATGTTTTTATGATTGAAGTGGATTCTTATGTTCATTTATTTACTGGTTCAACACCAGACTGTACTTGAAGAGCTTTTATCCAAGATGTGATGTTTTTTAGGGGAAATCAGCATGATTTAATTTAATTAAACTCACACCATAGGTGCAATTTCAAATTTCAACTTGATGAAGAGCCAACAACAGAGCAGAGAGGACACCAGTCATTGCTTTATTGTCCCATTATATCAAAGTAATGGGAAACTAGATGTGTATTCAAAACTCAGTTGTTTGCTGTTCCGTTTGGAAACAGAAAAGCTTTGTGATTTCAGTACTTCTTTACCTGAATTTATGAGACCTTTTTCAAGTTTTCTTGTGTAATAATGAGACATAAATGATTGTAGAATATTAATATGTTAATAAATAACTCACACCAGAAAACAAATGTTTGTGTATCTTACTGTGTATATCTTTGAATGTAAAAAATGAAAACCAGTACATATGCACTCTCTGGCCGCTTCATTCGGTACACCTTGCCACTACCATGTTGAACCCCATTTTGCCTTCAGAGATGCCTTAATTTTTTGCGGCATATATTCAAAAAGGTCCTGGAAACATTTCGCAGAGATTTTGGTCCATACATCACACAGTTGCTGCAGATTTGTCAGCTGCACATCCATAATAAGAATCTCCTGAGAATCTCCAAGGATTAACTATTGGATTGAAATCTGCAGATCTGAGTGCAGTGAACTCATTTTCATGTTCAAGAAACCAACTTAAGATCATCTGAGGTGTGTGACATGGTGCATTATCCTGCTGGAATCAGCCATCAAAAGTGAGGTAAAATGTAGCCATGAAGGGATAGACAGGGTCCAATACTCAGGTAGGCTATGGCATTTAAATGATGCTGAGTTGATAGTAAGAAGCCCAGTATGTGCCAAGAAAATATCACCCCATACCATTACACCACCACCTGAGCCATTGATGTAAAGCAGGATGGATCCATGCTTTCATGCTGGTTATGCCACGTTTTGAGCCTACCATCCGAATGTCACAACAGAACCTGAGATTCATCTAACCAGGAAACATTTTTCCAATCTTCTGTTGCCCAATTTTGGTGAACCTTCATGAATTGTAGTCTCAGTTTCCTATTCTCAATGGAAATGAGTGTCACCCGGTGTGGTCTTCTGCTTCTGTAGCCCTACAGCTTCAAGGTTCAAAGTGTTATGTGTTCAGAGACCGTCTTCTGCATACCATGGCTGTAATGAGTGGTCAACAAGGCATTTTTACTCAGAGAACTGCTGCTTACTGGATGATTTCTCTTTTTTGAACTATTCTCTGTAAACCCTAGAGATGCTTGTGCAGGAAAATCCCAGTAGATCAGCAGTTTGTCAAATATTCAGACCAGCACCTCTGACACCAGAAACCCTACCACATTGAAAGTCACATTGCTTCCCCCTTCTGGCACTCAGTTTGAACAGCATCTTGACTATGTGATTAGCTGATCATATTTTTGCATTAAAGGCCCAGTGTGTGATATTTAGTGGTATCTGTGAGAATGCAGACTTTCCAAAAGTTTTGGAGAACCTTCAGCGGCCACGGGGAAACAAAATGGAGTCTGGCCATTTCTGCTTGGACTGCTGCCTGTGCAACATGGACCCAGATAAGCGGTAGAAAATGGATGGCCACTTACAGTTCCACAAATCAAAATTCTAGAGCCTTCCAAGAAGAAAAGTTTAAATGTACTTAGAGAATTAAAGTGGCAAACAAATTAAATCTATCCCCCCACCACACCAGGAATGATGCAGAGAGACCATTTGATTTTTGAAAGTTTTCAGATGAGTCTACCATGATTTCATGTCAAATCTTTATGAACCTTTCATCTGCTCCCTTGTATTCTCTGCAAGGGGTTGTCACATTGGCAATTTGGCAGATATTTTATACTAGATGCCCTTCCTGACTCAACCCTCCATGGTGGGAGGGGCTTATATCCCCCCCTGGAATCAAACCAGGGACCTTTTACTTGTAAGGCAAATGTGTAAACCACTACACTACAGGGACACCTTTATGTCCAACCTTTATAATGCATCCAAACAGTTTAAAATTGCACTCTTCACAAAGCACATGCAGCATTTTTCTGAATCTTCTCAAAGAGTCCATACATGTTTTCCCACTTTTCCCTGTCTGTTTGTTTTACTTATACATTTAACCCACTTTTTTCCAGACTCTATCACGTAAAAAACTGTCAAACATTTTCAATTTTGCTAAAAGAGAATTGCACAATAGCGAATGACTGAAGGGATATGACCGTATTTAACGATTCGTTATGACTCGTGAGATGCTCTGTTTGAATCCCTAATAAAGATTATATGTCCAGTGACTAATGTAGCATTGCTGGAGATCAGCAGCTGGAAGCATCATTACTTCACACAGTCAGCTGCTGAGAATCCAAACCTCATTTAACAACTGAGCTCCAACCGAGTTCCCTTCAATCTCATTCTCCAGCAATAACAAACACCTCTCTGTGCACAGTGAGGGATTTTTGGCTTTTTGTAAGAGGAAAAGAGGGTCTAAGAAAGAGAAGATAACAAAGTCTATGGGTCAAAGTTTTGGAAAAATGGGAGAAGAATGAGAGCAATTCACTCATTAGATGATATGCTGAGCTAGCAGACAGCTCCGGTGAGTTTTCCAGCTGAGAATTACATTTTTCTCATAAATATGCCAGATAAGGGACTATGGGTCTGAGTTTACACAGTCACATAAAACTTCTCTGTGACGCACTGAAAGTTTTGTTGCCATCAACTCAGGGATCTTTTCACATCCATCAGACTATCTGATTGCTGTCCCAGAATGAGCCTCTTTTATCGGTGTAAATCAAAACTCTGAAGTAAGAGCAAGACTCTGGGAACAGCAGAGGAAGAGGACATCCAAGTCCAACTAAAATTCATTTACTCTTTCCCTTGCCTCGTCTCAGTGAAATCTCCCCGATCTGTTTATTAGTGTCTGAAGACTCAGGAAAATACACATAGTAATGGGAGTGGAAAGGTAGATAGTGCAACACAAGGATATGCACCATGTGAACGCTTATATACTTACAGATGGATTAAATTGTCAGGATGAGACACAAATCCTCTTCTGTCACCCTCCTTCTTTTCCAGACCCATGGGGCTTCTGTGCTCACAGTCAGAGCTGTGTGGCTGAGATGCCCATATTAGGGATGCCCACTCTCAATGACATCACACGGAGCCAAGATTTTAAAAAAATACAAGCAAAGTCTGAACATAGGGATTCCTTATACATATGCTGTTTGATATTATATTTGAGCACTGTTTCTGTTTGGGATAGAATCTATTCACAGACTGTGCTTTCAGCAGATTTTACAATTTGGCTGTCAAAGCCTTCATGCTTCATGGAATTTAGCCTACTTTTCTTTTTCTGTGGGCCAGGCAACACGCTTCTTCAGTTTGCTTGTGTGCCTTAATGATGGGATTAATGTGTTTAACACTCACTTTGTCATGATTCCTATTAGAATTTTTTAAAAATAAATAAATAAAAATGAACAAAAACGCTTCTTTGGGACGTGAAAAATTGTCATTTCCGGCAGGTCGTCCATGTGGAATAACAAAGTCACCCTCATCTAATCAGCTAGTCACAAAGCAATGCATTTCGGTATGTAGGCATATCAGGATGAACCGCTGAAGTTCAAACTGAGCATCAGAATGGGGAAGAAAGGTGATTTAAGTGACTTTGAACGTGGCGTGGTTTTTGGTGCCAGATGGGCTGGTCTGAGTATTTCACAAACTGCTGATCTACTGGGATTTTTCCACAAAGCCGTCTCTAGGGTTTATAGAGAAAGATCCGAAAAAGACAAAATATCCAGTATGTGCCAGTTCTCTGAGTAAAAATGCTTTGTGTCATGGTCCATGGGATTTGCTGTGGGATTTTGTTATCTTTTTATGCATTTACTTTGTTTCCTCCTGCTCTTTTTAGTATATTGTATTTGAGTTCTACTTTATTATTTATAGAGTTTCTTATCTGAGCCTCAGTTCTTGTTTCATCTTAGTTTGTGTTTTGCCTGTTATTAGTTCCCTCTGTGTCTCCTCAGTATCATCCTCCTGTATTTTGACTCTTTTGTTAAGTTTAGTCCTATGTGGGCATTGCTCATTATCATTGTTTTGCACTTCCTGTTTTTGATAGTCATTTATGTCTCATGTCTTATGTTCAGTTCTACTTCCTGTCTCGCTGATTCCCTTATTGTTGCCACCTGTGATCCTCTCACTCCAGTTCCTCGTTTGTCATTAGTCTCTGTGTATGTAGTTCTGTATAGTCCTTTGCTCCTTGTTGCGTTGTCTCACTTTTCTGCTGCAAGTTTCTCCTGTCTCAGTGTTCCACATGTTTCATCCTAGTTTTTGTTTTCCTGTTTTTTCCCCCACAGATATTCTCTGAGTTATGTTTTGTACAGACTTCAGCCACAACAAAGTTGGCTCACTTTTGTTTTATCCTGTCTGCCCTGTGAGTTCTGCATTTGGGTCCGTAATCCCTCGCAACACACCGCAAAACCTTGATGCTTTGTTGAGGTCAGAGGAGAATGGCAGGCCTACTTTGGGCTGATAGGAAGGGAAACAGTAACCCAAATCCACTTGTTACAACCAAGCTACAGTATATAGAAGAGGCATCTCTGATTACACAATGCATTGAACCAACTGAGCTACAGCAACAGAAGACCATACTGGGTTCCACTCCCATCACCTAAGAATAGGAAACTGAGGCTACAATTCACATGACCTCACCAAAATTGGACAAGAAGATTGGAAAAATGTTGCTTGGGCTGATGAGTTTCAATTTGTGACATTCGGATGGCAGGATTGGAATTTGGTGTAAACAACATGAGATCCAACTGTCTGTTTTTTTGGTCGCACTTTGGTCCCCTTATAAGAACTGAGTATCATTTAAACACCACAGCCTACCTGAGTATTGTTACTATGTCCATCCCTTTATGATCACAGAGTACCCATCTTCTGACAGCTACCTAACGTATTATGTCACAAAGCTCATATGATCTTAAATTGGTTTCTTGATCATGAAAATGAGTTCACCGCACTCAGATCAGCAGATTTCAAACTGTGTGCTGCTATCATGTCAGTATGGACCAAAATGTGAGGAATGTTTTCAGCACCTTGTTGAATATATGCTATGAAGAACTAAGGCAGTTCTGAAGGCAAAATGGGTCCAGTGTGGTAGTAGCAAGGTGTATCTAATGATGTGGCCAGGAAATGTTAAAGAGTTTAGTAGCTTTATGGTCTGAAAAGTGAAAGCTTTGCATAAGTAACTTATATCTAAATTCTTCTAATAGTTTGCTCGGGCCAATTATGATCTCATTTGCTGGTTTCAAGTTTTATTAAATACAGCAGGATGTTTATTTTGGAAATTATGGTCCCTGTTGGTCTCCAGAAGGACAAAATTCTTTAGGACAGTCCTACCTTGTGATTGACAAGATGCTACCCTATAGGGTGCAGTGTCCCTTGGTTTGCCAAGAAGCTGAACAGTGCGTGTGGATGTAGTAGTGCCATGGTGGCTACACCAACTTGTAGATAGTCTGAGGCTGGATCCAGAAATTGCTGTTTATTTTGTTAACAATGTAAGATAAGGTCTGCCTTTTCCATGATCTTTGTCCATAGTCATAAGGACTTTTCTAATTTGCACCCTGTTATTACTCAGAAAGAAATCATCTGGAGGCCTTGTCATCCTGAAAGAGAATGCTCCAAACAAAATAAGCTACATAGAAGTTATCCCCTTGTTTGATCTAAAGTTAAGGACATCTAGTAATGATCAGTTCTTCAACAGCATAAAGGCATGTGCATTGACTGACTATTAATTTATTTAGGTTTCCAGTCCAGTGTGGGAAACATATTTTTCACAGTTTGTTTCTGGATTCAGTCAGGCTCATGAATCCTTTAGAAACGGTAAGCAAATCTTAAGGGGTGGGTGTGAATCCATTAAAATTGCTGGGTATTCTATGAAACTGACCATCTGATCTCAGTTTCACTCGGCTGAACATAACCCTGTACTCTGTGGTGTTTGCGCACATTAAACATGTGTGAAGAATGGAGCTTTCTGCACAGCAGTACCCACAAAGTCCCTCTAATATCTGGAAACTCACAGCGAGACACCTGCCGGCCAAACAAGTGAGGAGCCTCAAGCTGTAACAGAGCTGTGTGTTCTTTTTGATCAGGCTGGGTGGAACATCAGACTGCTGTGCTTCTCAGGACACCAGGCACTGTTTTTTTTTTTTTTTTTTTAAATATTAA
>VUQH01029749.1:0-11935 GCA_015106775.1 Etroplus canarensis | reverse complement strand
CAACATGCTTTGTCTAATATGTCCGCTATCCCTCCTCTGAACATGTCCAAACCATCTCAGCCTTGTGCCTCTGACTTTATCCCCTACTTTCCCAGCATGAGCTGTCCCTCTGATGGACTCATTCCTAATCCTGTCCATCCTGGTCACTCCCAGTGATCATCTCAACATCTTCAGTCCTGCCACCTCCAGCTCCACCTCCTGTCTTTTTGTCAGTGCCACCGTCTCCAAACCATACATCATAGCAGGTCTCACTGCCGTCTTGTAAACCTTCCCTTTCACTCTTGCTGCTATCCTTCTGCCACAAAGCACCCCTGACACTTGTCTCCACCCACTCCACCCTGCCTGCACTCTCTTCTTCACCTCTCTTGTGTTCTGTCCGTTGCTTTGGATGGTTGATCCCAGGTATTTAAACTCAGAGGGACAACAGCAAAAACAGAGGATAATTCTCTTCGTAAATAATAATACATTTTTATAGTATTCTTATTTTTAAGGATCATGAATATATTAGAAAATATGTACAAAAAGCACAGTGTACAGTGTATCTGTGTATCTGAAGTAGCGCAGAGCAAATATTGGCAATGAGTACCACAACTTTACTTGTTGAATGATCTGTACAGGCACCTGTAAACTGATGGAGGGCAACAGCCTGTCACTAACAATACCCACGTGTACAATCACACACAGCTGGAAGACAACAGGCTGGCAGAGCAGCAAAAGCACGTGTGAAGTCCCTCACCTGCAGAAACACATTTTCTCTCACAGGATCAGAGACAGAAACAGCAGCGTACATAAGACAGGCAGCATATCTTACCTGTGTGGACTGGCCTGTTGGCAAAACGAACTTCACTGTAATCCAGTCTGCTCTGTTGCTTTCAGTGAAAACATGAAGTTTGGTCTGCAAGATGAGAGGAGTGGATGTTACTGTAAAGTTGTTCATGTACCACGAGCAAAGCCTGGAGTGTGCTGTTCATCCAGAAAAATGTTACACTGTTACGCCAGCACTGGAGGAAAAGTCACTACTAGCACTATGATTTAGGGCTTATAAATCCATCCTGTCAACTACATACAGCCTGACTGGGGAACTGGCACAGGTCACAGTCCAGCATTGAAAATGACAACTATGTCCACACAGTATTATGTTAAGCAATATCCTTTGTGTTGTAGTTACGTCACGTTGAAGCCTCTGTTGTTGTGAATTGGTGCTATTTAAATAAAACCTTAGCTGAACTGAATGCAGCTTTGGTTGCCAGACTCCAGCTCTTCCTTGCAAAGTAAAAGGGACATATCATCTGGAGATAAATATTGTGAAATGCTGCATGCTTTCATTAAATATTTGTAAATATGGAAGAACCCATTTAAATGTCAGCAAGAGTTCAACAGTGCTGAGTGTAATCCACTGTGAGCGACACGGGAGGATGACTGACAGCTAAGCTTCAGAAAGTTTAACAAACGGTTGTTCAGATTTCTGTCAGAAACTGAACATTTAAAAATGGTAAATGGGACCCAAACACATTCAGTGTTTCCCAGTTTTATAGTAATACAATTTAAAGAACTTTAAATTTAAAGAATTTACATAATTTAAAAAAACTTTAAAAGATGGGTCCGTGTACTAACTACTATTTGTAAAAAAAAAGGAAAAAAGAAAAATCAGCAGGAAGTCTCAGAGCTTAACCAACAGCTCAAACTTCTAAACTCATCTAAATTAAAGTACTACACTAAAGAAAAGTGATTTAAATTGAATTTTGATGCAAAAACATTGCATAGTGTGTTGTTGAAACTGGAGGAGGATGTGTGCCTGATGAGTGTATTTGGTCCTTTTAGAGAATCAGAATCAGAATACTTTATTAATTCCAGGGGGAAAATTGCTTGCATTACAGGCACTCTGTTAAGTATATATGAATATAAATATGAACACAGAAATACAGTTAAGATAAAATATCTAAAAACCCAATATGCAGAGTCCAGTTTGTAGCATAGATGGTTGAAAGTTGAACAATACAGAACAATAGAGTGTGAGTTATTTAAATGAAGAAGCACTTCATTTCTTTTAGCCAGAAGGAGATCATAAAAATTCAACATTCTTAGTAAAATATGAATTAATAAGGGCTGTAGAAACATAGCCAGGATTTGTATAAATAATTAAGACAGGGCTGCACAAAACTTACTGGAAAATCTGGTAACCATAGAGTGAAGCCTTGCTCCAGGATTACACCTGGGTGTAAACATATGTCTTTGACATCACGTCTTTGATGCTGTTATTTCTGTCCTTCACATGGCCAGACAGCACACTGAAAAGGTTTCAAAAGTGGAGCAATAATCTTAACAGGTCTTTTATTTTGAAAATGGAACAGATTCTTGATGCTGTTCCTGTGTCTGACTTCCTGCCCTTCTAATCTGCCCCACGAAGCTTGGTTTTCATAGAAAACAGACCTGGCACTGTTTTAAGTACAAACCACTTCAGGAAAGCTTCTGAAGCACGCAAATAAAGTTCCATAGATTCTGACAGGCTCTGTAGAGTTTGAATTTGTACATATCATATGTTTCTGACACCACAGGTGCTGTCCTGGCTGTTTCTCTGTAATCCACACAGACGGTCTTTAGCTTTTCCATGTGAGCATATCAGAACTACACTGGTACTTGTTTTCATATCACAATGCTAAAAGGATGTTAAGTGCTTGTTGTAGTTGGGCTCATTTATGATAAAAGGGTGGTTGATGAGATTTTTTTTTGTTGTTGTTGTGAGGGAAGCTGAAGGCATATTGCACCAATGCTGCAAAAAACAAGAATATCATAATATTACCATAAGGGAACATATGTATATATTAAGAAGAAAAAAAAAACTTCCTTCATGCATGGTGCTGGTGGTGGGTCTGTGCGTTCCCAGCCTCTGTCAGAGACCTGGCAGTTTAAGGGTTCTGCACGTAGCTGTTCATGGACTGCACTCTCCTGGACAGAGACCTCTGATGTTGTGCCTGCTGTTTGTGCTGGAGCTACTCTTCCAGTCTGGAGCTCACAGTTCCTAATGCTTCTACTACCACCGGGACCTCTCCTTCTTCCTAATGTAGTTGTTGGCCAGGATTGCTACATCTATTACAGCTGTGGTCTTCCACGCCTTGTCAACCACCAATATGCCTGGCTGGTTGGCCAACAGCTGCTTGTCTGTCTGAAACTTGAAGGCTCACAGCCCTGGTGTCCACATCTGGAAGTGTCTCCATTGGGACTTAGGGACTTTTAATCCATATGTGGCAAAGATTTTCCTGTGCACTATCCCAGCCACTTTGTTGTGTCTCTCAGTGCATGCTGTCCCACATCTTACATCCTGCTGTTATATGCTGGACTGTCTCTGGGGCACCATTGCCCAGTCTGCAGTTTGGGTCCTGTCGGCTGTGGTAGACTCCTGCCTCTATGGATCTGGTGCTTAGGGCCTGTTCTTGTGCTGCCATGATCAGATCTGTGCTGTCCTTTAGACTGAAGATTTAACTGAGGAACCTATATTATCTCAATACTGTGCTTTGCAGCATCCACCACTTCTACCAATTACTTATGAGAATCTCTACACAGAAAAAAGCTAAAAACTCAATATTTGTAAAAACGATTAACTTAATGTACCTTACGAATAGTCCAGAATCTATGTTCTGTCAGATTCCCCAAGGGAAACAAGATGGTACAAGATGGTACAAGATGATACAGTGAGAGGAAGATTATAAAATCTAAATCAAAAACAGAAACTCAAACTACAATGTCTTAACTAAGAATACCAAACTCAGACTATGGCAGAACCTAGGGACCATGACAATAACATATGATTCAATATAGTTTCATTCTTCTCTTTCATTCTCATCAAATATTCATCTTTTGGATGGGGACCCTGTCATCCTAGACAAGATCACTTCTATTAGGAAAGCAATTTTTCATGAAGACAATAACTCAGAACATCTGTTTTGATTCACAGTCAATCTTCCCTTGGAAGATTTCATTTCCACAAGTATGCAAGGGCCTGCTCTGGTCCCAGTGATGTAAGTTTTATTATTAGAGGATGTCAACATTCACATGCTCTCCAATTTGATGTGACACTACACTATGATGCACCAACTACATGTGTCCTGATGGCAGACTTGAAGAAAGTATTACAAAAACCAGCTCCTAATTCATGGAGTCTCTAGCTATCCATGTGTGCATCTGGTATAATCCCAGGCTAAAGGGACAAGTAGACTAAAACCATAAGTAAATAAGTAAAATGCCTTCAAAAGCATAACAGAGCCATTAGATTCTCTCAAGGGTACAGATTTTAGCTCATCCAGCCGAAGGACCACTGAGCTCATACCACAGAGAGGCATCTGTCGCCACCTGTGAAATGTGGTGGATTGTGAGCCAGATGAGCTATTACATCACTGAGGTTCTAGTTTTCCTTTATATTCTGTCTTTATTTTCATAAAAAAAGAAATTAAAAGGGCAGCATGGTGGTATGGTGATTAACCCCATCATCTCACGCCAGGAGGGTCTTGGATTCAAATCCACCGGTCAGCTACCCAACATGCTGTGTATAAAAATGGCTTTAATTCCTAAACAGTCAATGTGATTATTTTGTCTGCACTTCAACTGCACCTGGAGATACTCCACTGTGCTATACAGAGAGAAAAAAAATGTGTCATTGTCCAAAAACAGAACTGGCAACATTTAAAATGCTCAATGCATTTAAAGAAGAATAAAAATAAAAAAATAAGGTGCTACAGAGGAAAGCTTTTGCCCAGAGGACAAAAAGACTCTCCTGATAAAACTGCATTCACAAAGTGAGATTATCCATGCTGAAACAACATGTTAGCTTGACCTTTCAGAACCATTTGGAGCTAAAGAGCCTGGAGCTACAGCAGAGAAGTCAGCCATAGACAGGAACGCTATAAAGCCTTTTAATATCTTTGTCACAGAGTTAAGGTGTTTCCCAGCCCCTGCCCTCCTGTGTCACTGTTTGGCCGTATTTCAGAGCCACGCTGCAAGCAGTGCTGAAAAGAACAAGCTGCCAAATGCTAATGTGATTCTTTAAAGATTTATGTTTTTCAGAGTTGTCTTGACTTGGCCTTTGGTAATAAAACAGCCATCTTATTTTGTGAATGCAGAAAAAAGATCAAGAACCCATAATCAGTTCCCTCACTGCATTTTCATTTTTCAGCGGCAACCCTGTGGCCAGGATCAGTCACTGATCATTACAAGTATAGTTTAACATTCAACTACAACTTCTGTAAGGAGGTTAGCTAAAACTTTAATCTAGTGCTGAGCTCACCCTGAAGTTAAACAAGGCTCATAACATATAGAATGAAATACCTGTAAGGCAAAGTAAGTTCTTCTACTGAAGACTATATGCACAATATTAGCACTGGCTTGAACAATAAGTCTATAATTGTATCTTTAGCAGATTTTCAGTGAGCCCTAACAGAGAGATGGCTGGGTTTGATTTAGACCAAGTCTATAAATCCAGGCTAATTCAGAAACCCAGTGCTGCATTCAGAAATGTGGTGTTGCACAGCATGCTGTGTAGATGTGATGCCGCACTCTGTTTCAGCATCATACTGACAGTAAGGGGTGTAGTGCAGCGGTTCCCAAACGGCGTGCTGAGGCCTGCTGCTGTGGCTTGAGCCAAGTTTGGGTGTGACAACTTTGTGTCAGTAACTGTTCGACAAATCGAGCAAATAACACCTAAGCACAACTGCAAACTGCTAGATACCAAAAGCCCTCAGCATGAGTGCATCATCTGTCTAGCAAAGGTGGCTACCAAAGGCAGCAATACTATATGCTAGATTGTGTTAAAAAAGTATCTGACAAGGTGCTGAAGACAAGGTTTGGGTTTTTTCATGGTAAAACCATTGCATTAAAAATGTCATGTGAGGTCAGCAGTCACTTTGTTTTACAAGGCAACCCAAATAAATCTATTTTTGAATTCTTCATGTAGGTTTAAGATTTTTTTCCCTTTAATTTAAAAAAAATCTGCCTAATTTGTTATCTAGAAAAAAAACTTCTGTTAACACTGAACCAACTGAAATGTTAATCACTATATTTGTACTGTTTAACCGATTCTTTTAAATCTCACGAAGTTACTCTGTCTCTCGATCGAACAGAAACCTTTAACCTTCGGTTTTGGCAAATATACTGTAAAGTAAGAAACTCTGTCACCAAGTTAAACAGAAAGAAAAATAAATTATATTATGAAAATAGGATTCATGACATAAAAAATATCTGGAAAAGTTCTGGACAGCATTAAATGATTTAATGGGCAAAAATAAAAAAATATGAGCCATCCTTGAGAGACTGAAGGTGGTTTCCTTAAATACCAATGGATATTGCAAATCATTTCAATAATTATTTTATAAATTAAAGTAGATAACAAAGAATATGCCAATAATAGACAATGGCAGATTTAGTTATCTTATTAAAAATATTTAGTTATCTTATTAAAAATATAATTACTGTATAGAGGATGAAACTGTACTTTTAATTTTAACCTGGTGAATATGATCATAGTAGAGAATATGCTGAGTACTTGTAAAAAATAAATCACCAGGTGTTGACTGTCTTGAATGGGAAACTGCTTAAAATGAATGTTAATGTATTTTCTCCTGCTATTTGTCATATTATAAACTGGAGCTTCATGGAAGGATCATGTCCCCAAGCATGGAAAACTGCAAAAAAAAATTGTTCCATTGGCCCAAAAAAGAAAATTATAATTTTGTGTATCTAATAGTCATCCAACAACTTTTGTGTGTATTGAGCAAATACAATTGTTTTAAATGTTTGCAAATGTATTAAAAATGAAAAATCAAGATATTACATGTGTGTAAGTATTCACAGCCTTTGCAATGAAGCTCAGAATTGAGCTCAGTTGATGACTGATGATTTGGAAAGGCACACACCTGTCTATATAAGGTCCCACAGTTGACAGTGCATGTCAGAGCGCAAAGCAAGCATGAAGTCAAAGCAACTGTCTGTAGACCTCCAAGACAAGATTGTCTGGAGGCACAAATTTGGGGAAGCGTACAGAAGGACAACCATCTCTGCACCAATCCACCAATCAGGCCTGTATGGTAGAGCAAAGAGGAATGGGTGAAACTAGCCAAAGATAGGTGTGCCAAGCTCGTGGTATCATATTTAAGAAGACCTGAGGCTGTAATTGCTGCCAAAGGTGCATCAACAAAGTATTGAGCAAAGGCTGTGAGTACATATGTACATTAGATTTCTTGTTTTGTTTCTTTTTGCGCCTGCTAGCATCTTGCACCCTGCTGTGCTGGATTTTCTCTGGGGCATCTTGGCACAGCCTGCACCTGAGGTCTTGCCTGGTGTGGTAGACCCCAGCCTCTATCGATCTTGTGTTCAGAGCTTGTACTTGTGCTGCCATGATTAGTGCCTCAGTGCTGTCTTTCAATCCAGCTTTATCCAGCCATTGGTAGGATTTTTCAATATAAGTCATTTCTTCTATCTCCTGGTGGTACATGCCTTGCAGGGGCCTGTCCTTCCATGATTGTTCCTGTTCTTGTTCCTCTTCTATCCTGGGTTTCTGCTGCCTGAGGTATTCACCAAGCACGTGAGCAGTCATGGCCATCTTTCTGATGTTCTCATGGAGCTTTGTTTCATCCTGGATAGTGGAGCTGACACTCACTAGTCCTCGGCCTCCTTCATTCACTTAGCAAAGAGTCTCAGGGTGCTGGATTTGAGGTGAAACCCTCCATGCATTGTAAGGAGTTTTCTTGTCTTGATAGCTTTTGATGGCTTCTATCTCCTCCTTTGGCCAGTTTATTATCCCAGCGGAGTCTCTAATGAATGGCAAGGCATAGGTGTTGATTGCCTGGATCTTGTTCTTCCCATTCAGCTGACCCCTCAGCTTACACTCTGCAGGTATTTGGTGGTTACGGCTTCCCTAGTGATCCCTTCATGGTTGTCATTTGCCTGTGCATGTAGCATAGTGGTTTACACATTTGGCTTATAAGCAAAAGGTTCCTGGTTCAACGCCAGTTGTGGACACATGCCCCTCTCACCATGGAGGGTTGCATCAGGATGGGCACCCAGCGTAAAACCTCTGCCAAAATTCCAATGAGGATTAATCTGCCGTGGTGACCCCTTGGTGGAGAATACAAGGGAGCAGCCAAAAGGTGCAGTTTGCATGTTTAGCAGTATTGATCCTACATTTGGTAATCTCACCCCAGCTTGCTAATTAAGCAATTATGTCACTTGCATTACATATGTTAAAAATTGTGAGGTCTGTTGAGAGAACTCCAAGGCCAAATGTCAAAAAAGAAAGCTTTATTTTAAGCTGGTAAAAAAGTCAGTTAAACAATTTAGTACAGGTGGCAACAATCATGAGCAGGAAGTAAAATTACACATAATGTAAAGGACATGACTAGTTATCAAAATACAACAGGAAATGACAACACAACAGAGAACAGATAGACAAGACTGAACTTGACAGAAGAACAAGAACACAAGAGGATAACACAAAGGCAGAGAACTAATAAACTAAACAAAGGCAGGGAGTAGAACTGAGGCCTAAACATTAACTGGGAATATAATAAATGGAGCATGAGAACTAAAACTAAGAAACAATGATCAGAGCTGTGAATAAAAAAAAAAACCAGGATAACAGTGAACAGAAACTGTAAATACAAGGACTCAAAAATAACATGTCCAGAAAAACTCAATGCAAAACCAAAACTACAAGGAACAAGAACCTAGGTACACAACGAGAAAAAAAGGAAAACTAAACAGCTTGGAAACTAACAAAACTCAGTCCCACAACCACAAAATCCATGGATCATGACACTTAGTCTCTGCAACACTTAATAAGTCCTAACATAAGTATGTGTTCAATAGGATCATGGTTTTTGCTTAAAAAATGCACATATGGAAAGTTCAACATTACACCGCTAACTGGCAATATCTGGAAATGACATATCAGTGCGTTCTAGATATTGTAAAAAATCAAAACCGATGTAACAATCCAATTTCTAAAAATGCATACTGTCGCTTTAAAGAGTGGTGAGGAAATGTATGCTTAGAGGTTCGCCCACTTACTATGCGAACTCTGTGACTGCCGATATGCTCCTTCCCACCTACAGATCAATATATGACTGGGAGCACTAGGCAAACTTTACCTCAGGCAAAAGTATAATCAATAGCCATGTGGGTTCTCGCTAATTAAACTGCCACATTAATATATCTCTCACAGAAAGCTAACTCTGGACAAGAAGGGTGGAGAAGCTGAGGGGGGAAGAGATGAGCTCAGCTGAGAAAGGGAAGAGAAGTGAAATAACTGAAGAGAACGGGGATAAACCGGAGGTCTGAGGCAACCTTTCTTTTTTTATCAATAAAAATTATAGATCCAAGTACGGGTCAATGACCGACAAAGGGGAGACTAAATAAGATGCTGCTTTAGATATCAAGTAAGCTAACTATGCGGTACACATGGCTGCACACTCTGGACTGCTAAGCATTGTGTATGACCATTTGCCTCTATGGCCACAATTTACTGTCTTCTAAGGTTCACCTTCAGAATGACAGACTGGCATCATGATGGTGCAGATGACAGATCCACAGAATGCTTCTGATGCAGTGATTCTAAAACAAAGGCTGATTTCCAACATGCTGTGGATTTCACTTTCTGTTACTAATGAATGGATTAATGAGTTTATCTAAAAAATGTGCCAACCATTTAAATGTGTCAACTCTGATGAAAAGACAGGACGGGGAGATGAAGGTGGCAGTATTGAAGATGTTGAGATTTTCACTGGGAGTGACCAGGATGGACAGGATTAAAAATGAGTCCATCAGAGGGACAGCTCAGGGTGAGAAGTTCGGAGACAAAGTCAGAGAGGCAAGGCTGAGATTGTTTGGACATGTTCAGAGGAGTGATAGTGGACATATTGGACAAAGGATGTTGAGGATGGAGCTGCCAGGCAGGAGGAGAAGAGGAAGACCACAGAGAAGGTTGATGGATATAGTGAAGGAGGACATGCAGAGGGTTGGTGTGACAGAAGAGGGGGCAAGGGATAGGGTGCGATGGAGGCAGATGATCCGCCGTGGCGACCCCTAATGGGAGCAGCCGAGGGAAGAAGAAGGAGGTCTAAAAAATGTGCCAACCAACCAAGCTAAAGAGCTGACTGCAAATCAAAGGTCTTCAAGGGCCCAGTCAGTTTTTTAACTGGTCATCTCAGTTTGAACAGGTCTTGTTACTTTACTACTACAGGTGTTGATTCAGTACTTTTTTTTTTTAACAGAAAAATAAATTGTAATCAAATTTACATTATCTTGTATTCCAATAAAATCACAGAAGATGCAAGTATATTTATTTTAATAGTTTACAATAGTATAAGATGTTGGATGTTTTTAAAGTTGGTATTTTGTACTTGATACTTGAGTAGCTGAAACCATCAAATACTCTCAGTGTCTCTGTTAAACAGTGTTTTCCACATTTGAAGATCTTTGAGCAGGCACAGCGGTGCAGAGAAGAAAAATGGTTCCTTCTGGGGTCTTTCTGTGAGTTTGCATGTTCTCCCTGCACCTACATGGGTTTCCTCTAGACACCTCCACAGTCCTCCCACAGAATTCAGACATGCATGTTTTGTTAATTTGTGATTGTAAATTGGCTGTGGATGTGAGACAAAGTGCTGAGTGTATGAAACAAAGCATGGTATATTGGTTTGGTTGGATGTTATTTGTAGTCTAAAATGTTTTGAATGATCAGTATTATTAGAAAAGTGTTAAATAAACACCAGTCCATTCTGAGATCTCTTGTTTCTGATTTGACTTATAAACTGGAAAATATCACCATTAAATCAAGTAATTAAATGTTTCTTTTTGTACCATTCTACAGACAAGTAAATCAAAATGAAACATGTTACATATTTAGAAAACAGTTGCTTTCTTACAGCTTCTGGGCAGCTGTGATGAACTGCTGGTCAATTAAACAATATGCTGAGGAGGATGTGAGTCTGTGGGTCAATTGCAGAAAATACACACTGTTTTAATGCAGAAAATGTACAGATTTATAGTACATTACTTTGAGCCACTCAAATTAATGAGGTATTCAAGTCAAGAGCTTAATCATAAACTACAGTGACAAATTAATGTTTCATAACCAAAAATGGGAGTACATGAGAATGTATTAACCTCAAGGACTACTCTGAGGTGAAAATAACGGTAAGACTGCTGAAGAATTAAAGTGACTAGAAGTATGCAGCCTGTGAGGGTAAAAGTCAAATATATAATTGGCTGGTGAAAACTCATGTCCCTGGTGTATAAATTTGTACATTAAATTGTACTAATTTGTACACCAGGGACATCTGAAAAAAAAGGCTTGTCAGGTAAAGATCGATAATCAGATTTTCAGATTCTTCCAGGCCCTGGTTAACAATGACCGCCTCCGGTGCCGTTAGCCATCAGGATGCCGGTGGAAACTATGCTACTGTTGGCCAGAGACAAAGGAGGAGGAGAGGGGGAAGGAGTGGAGACAGAGAGACAAGGAGGGTGTAGGTGAGAGTAGGGACTATGACTGGTAAAGGGAGAGAGCTGCTGATATGATGGAGAGAAGGAAGGTAGATATATTGTGTGTGCAAGAAACCAGGTGGAGGGGAAGCAAGGCCAGGAACATCGGAGGTGGATTCAAACTGTTCTACTATGGTGTAGGTAGGAAGAGAAATGGAGTAGGGATCATCTTGAAGGAAGAGTATGTGAAGAGTGTTCTGGAGGTGAAGAGAGTGTCAGACAGAATGATGACTTTGAAGCTGGAAAGTGAAGGTGTGGTGCTGAATGTTGTTAGTGCATATGCCCCACAAGTTGGATGCCAGTTAGAAGAGAGAGAGGAATTGTGGAGTAAGTTGGATGAAGTGGTAGAGAGTATTCCCGGGGGAGAGAGAGTGGTGATTGGAGCAGACTTCAATGGGCATGTAGGTGAAGG
>VUQH01029748.1:3722-18818 GCA_015106775.1 Etroplus canarensis | reverse complement strand
GGCACTGACAAAAAGACAGGAAGCAGAGCTGGAGGTGGCAGAAATGAAGATGTTAAGATTTTCCCTGGGAGTGACCAGGATGGACAGGATTAGAAATGAGGACATCAGAGGGACAGCTTATATTGAGAAGCTTGGAGGCAAAGTCAGAGAGGCAAGGCCGAGATGGTTTGGACATGTTCAGAGGAGGGATAGTGGATATATTGGACAAAGGATGTTGAAGATGGAGCTGCCAGGCAGGAGGAGAAGAGGAAGACCACAGAGAAGATTCATGGATGCAGTGAAGGAGGACATGCAGAGGGTTGGTGTGAGGGAAGAGGATGCAAGGGATAGGATGAGATGGAGGCAGATGATTCGCTGTGGCAACCCCTAACGGGAGCAGCCAAAAGAAGAAGTAGAAGAAGACTTTACAATATAAAGTGCCTTGAGATAATTGCTGCTATTATACACTGCTCAAAAAATCAAAGGAACACTTTTTAATCAGAGTATATCAAGTCAATTAAATTTTCTGGGATATTGATCTAATCAGTTAAACAGAAGAAGGGGTTGTTAATCAGTTTATTTGAGAGAGTTGGACATGGCCATAGAAGGTCTTTACCCCATCAGCAGGACTGGTATCTGCTCCTTTGTGTAAGGAGAAACAGGATGAGCACTGCCAGAGCCCTACAAAAGGACATCAAGCAGGTCACCGGTGTGAATGTCTTTGACCAAACCAATCAGAAAAAGACTTCATGAAGGTGGCCTGAGGGCCCGATGTCCTCTAGTGGCCTTGTGCTCATTGCCCGCAACTGTGGAGCTTGATTGGCACTTGCCATTAAATACCAAAATTGGCAGATCTGCCACTCTTGCCCTGTGCTTTCCACAGAGCAATTTCACCCTGAGCACATGTGACAGAAGTGAAAGGGTCTGGAAAAGCCGTGGAGAATGTTATGCTGCCTTTAACATCATTCAGTAACACTGAATTGATGGTGGGTCAGTGATGGTCTGGGGAGACATATCCATGGAGGGATGCACAGACCTCTATAGGCAAAGCAACAGCACCCAGATTGCCATTAGGTATCAGGATGAAATCCTTAGATCCATTGTTAGGCCCTCTGATGGTGCAGTGGGTCCTGGGATCCTCCTGATGCATGGCAATGCCCGGCGTCATGTGGCGAGAGTATGCGGGCAGTTCCTGGAGGATGAAGGAATTGATACCATTGACTGGCCCCCACGCAAGCTTGACCTAAATCCAATAGAACACCTCTGGGACGTTATGTTTCGGTGCATCTGACACCACCAGGTGGCACCTCAGACTGTCCAGGAACTCAATGATGCCCTGTTCCAGATCTGGGAGGAGATCGCCCAGGACACCGTCTGTCGTTTCATTAGGACCATGTCACGATGTTGTCAGGCATGCGTACAAACACGTGGGGGCCATACAAACTACTGAGTACCATTTTGAGTTGCTGCAATGAAATTTTGGCAAGATGGACTAGCCTGCTGCATCATTTTTGGGGTGTCTTTGAATTCAGCCCTCTATAGATTACCCAGTCCATATCAGTATAAATATCCAGCATGATTTTTTTCCCCCATTGAGATCCAATGTGTTTTTAAAGTGTTTCTTTAATTTTTTGAGCAGTGTATACACACTCATTTCATTAGATACACATATCTAATGAAATGAGTATTGGACCAAATTTTGCCTTCAGAACAGCTGTAATTCTTTACGGTATGGATTCAAAAAGATTTGTTGGCTGCACATCCATGATGCAAATCTTCCTTTCCACCACATCCCAAAGGTGCTCTAGATTTGGATAATTGTGGAGGCCATTGGAGTGAACCCATTGTCATGCTCAAGAAACCATTTTGAGATTATTTGAGTTATGTGACATGGGGAGTTATCCTGCTGGAAATAGCCAACAGAAGATGGGTATCCTGTGATACAGTTCTAATGAATAGTGATTTGAGTTACTGTTGCCTTGCTATTATCTCAAAGCAGTCTGTCCATTCTCCTCTGATTTCTGGTATCAACAATGCATTTTCTCAGAAACTTCCACTCACTGAATATTTTCTCTTGTTTGGACCATTCTCTGTAAACCCTATAGATGGCTGTGTTGGAAAATCCCAGTAAATCAACAGCTTCTGGTACCAACAACCATGTCATGTCTAAAGTCACTTAAACTACTTTTCTTTCCCTTTCTCATTCTTAGTTTAAACTTCAGCAGGCCCAGCATCTCGACTACATCTACATACCTAAATATACTGAGTTGCTACCATGTGAATGGCTGATTAGATAATGGTGTTATTAAACTGAACTGTCTGACAAGATGATAACTTAGTCATATTACACAGTGACATTAATTAAATAACTATAAGTACTTAAATTCAGTTATAAATTCTCATCTAAGAGAATTACAAGATTGATTACATTCTGGTCAAAAACTAATTGTAGCTTGCTGTCATTCAAACCATGCATGATGTTGTCCAGAAGAAGCAGCTGCTGACTTTAACAAGACAGTTAAAATATTATGTTCAAAGCAATCTGTGTGATACTAGCTGCCTTGCATTTGAAAAATACTAATAAAATAAAGCAAACAACACCCTTGGAATTATAATTTCTTCAGTTTATCCTTTTCTTTTTCAATTTTGCTTAGATGTGGGATAGTGCTTTGTGTAAGTTGTTTTATAGAGCAGGGAAAGATAAAATCTAAGAACTAGTCTGTTTATCAGCATGATGTGAGGTGGGAACAGTGGAAACAATTCTCTTGCCTGTTGCCCAAGGCCCTACATCTGTTAAGTCAGGCCATTATCTGGCTGATATTGTGTTTACTACACTTGGCATAATAAAAAACCTCTCAGCTTTTCTTACCTTTGCTTTTAAATAAAATAACCTTCATTGTCACCAAAGGGACAATAGAGAGGGTTTTGTCTGTCAAACCACTACAAAACATCTACAACATAGCCATCAGGCAAACACCTATTACAAAAGAACCAGTCATGAAAGAAAAATGAAGCTGTAAAAGCTGTTACCAAATAAATAATTAAAAAAGAGAAGCACACAAAAACTAACCAGAGAGAGATTCTTGATGTTTGGTCACAAAGTAATTTAAGATGAGTAAGAGTGTGATAAAAATCCAACATTACAATCAGTGCCTCTGAGGTATTTCAAGCGTCTAATCAAAGGTGGGATGAATGACAATTTGAGCAGTTAGATTTTCAGTTTCACCCCTCGCACTAGTTTTTCCTGATTGGGCCTGACTAGATATCTCTGAACTGTCAGAGCGAGAACAGGATGTGTTTGACGGGAGTTGCTATGTTTTTGTCTGTCCAATTTGTCTAAATAAGTAAAGAGTAAAGCACAAAAACACCTCTCTGTTCCACGCTATACACTTACATCCACTGAAAGAATTTGAACAACTTTCACAAGAGCAGGGTTTCTTCCTGGAATGTTGCCTTAAATTCCCTGCATTTTAGATAAAATTACAATTTATATCTGGTGTTCTACTTTATATTTTTCTGCTGCAATGCCAAGACCGAGAATCATTAAAATCAAGATCCAAAAATCAACCTTGTATCAGCTGATTTATTTGTTCAAGTGTTGAAACTACCTTGAAAGAGGAATGAAGTGATTTTAGATTCTTGTTTTTAGGGGGACACAGCTCTTTTAAATCAAAAAATACTCCCACTGGGTCTCAACTCAAATGAGGGTCTGTTGTAAAGATCACTTGAGGGCTATGTGACTCAAAAGGTGATAATGCATTAGTTGATAATGATACTGTCACTTACATAAATTACAGATTTGTGTGCATTTGATTAAAATTAGTGCTAAAGAGAACTGAAAAAAGGTCTTAAGTCTAGAAAATTACATTAAAGGAAAATAGACAACATGGACAAAAGTACTGAGTCAACTTAAAAATGGCACCAATGGGAGCTTTTCTAAATCCATGTGCATAAAGTGCAGTTGGTCCCACTCTCTGCAGCTATAACAGCTTCCACTCTTCTGGGAAGGCTTTCTACAAGATTTTGGAGTGTGTCTGTGGGAATTTTTGCCCATTCACCCAGAAGAGCATCTCTGATGTCAGACAATGATGTTGGACACTCGGGCCTGGCTCGCAATTTCCTTTCTAGTCCAGTGCTCTGTGTGGACCAGTCAAATTCTTCTAAACCAAACTCATCTAACCATGCCTTTCTGGACCTTGCTTTGTGCACTGGGGTGCAGTCATGCTGAAACTGAAAAAGGCCACCCCCAAACTGTTCCCACAAAGTCTGAAGCATTTAATTATCCAAATTATCTTGGTAAGCTGCAGCATTAAGATTTCCCTTCACTGGAAAAAAAAGTGCACAGGACAACCTCATAAAAACAACCCCATTACATTATCCCTCCACCATCAAACAGTACAGTTGGCACAGTGTAGTCAGGCAAGTGACATTCTCCTGGCATTTACCAAACCCAGACTCATCCATCAGACTGCCAGACAGAGAAGCATGATTAGTCACTCCACAGAACACATTTCCATTGCTGTGTCCAGTGGCAGTGTGCTTTACATCACTCCATCTGATATTTGGCATTGTACTTGGTGATGGAAGGTTTGCATGCAGCTGCTTGGTCATGAAAACTCATGCCATGAAGCTCTTGGTGCTCAGTTTTTTGGGGGTTTTTTTATGTTAATGCTAGGGGAGGTTTAGAACTCTGGAGTTATCGAGTCAGCAAAATGTTGGTGACTTTTATGCACCTCAGCACTCAGCAACCCAGCTCTGTAACTTTACATGGTCTGACACTTTGTGGCTGAGTTGCTGCGGTTCCTAAATGCTTCCACTTTGCAGTAACACTATTTACTATTGATTGCGGGATAGCTGGGAGGGAAGAAATTTCTGACTTGTTGCACTGGTGGCATCCTGTTACAGTACCACAATGGAATTCATTGAGCTCTTTAGAATATTGCAAATGTTTGCAAAAGCAGACTGCATGACTAAGTGCTAGATTTTATATGCCCGTGCCAATGGGACTGAATGAAACACCTGAATCAAATGATTAAGAGGTGTTGCCTAATACTTCTGTTCATATAGTATATGTAGCTTTTAAATGGGGACTGCATTTATTTTTTTATTTACTGTTAATTTATTTGACGATATTATCTTATTTTAATACGATTTAGCAATTTGGCACAGTTTCATAAAAGCCCAAATATCATCTGCAACTAAGTTAGCACACACCCATGCCTCCACGTCGCCCAATCCACGAAGTATTATATCAGATATGCACATAGGGTCTCCATCCAGTAGATGGCATAGTCAACTTGAAAGCAAAACATTCCCCAACCTCATTACTTTCTTTATGTGTGTCTGTCAGTGCTGGTAACCATATAGGAGGATCCGCTGAATGCAAAGGCAATACAGGTATTCAAGAAGAATGACTAAATTAACCATGACATTGAGAAATACATCAATTAAGTCTCATACTAACTGAATGAACTACACAGGAGAGTCAACCTGCTCACCTCCCTCCCTCTCACTCTCTCTCTCTCTCTTTTACACACAAACGCCTTCTTGTGTAACTCTCTCCTCCTCTCTCCCTGCCCCCTTCCCTCCCTTCACATCTCTCCCTCTTCCCTTGTTATTCCTTACAGCCCACCAGAAGCTGTGAATGGTAGACAGCTCCTCGTATTTCGTTCCACTGGCGAGCATCACGCCAGTCAGAGTGAGCGGAGGCTGAGTAGAGCGCACAGCTGCAGCCAGAGATCCTCAGATGTAATGTGAAAAAAAACTGGAAGAACTGTGGACATTATTATTATTTTTTATATAAAAGAGGATGATAACTGTGTTTTAAAATCACTGAAATACGCCTGATTTTTTTTCAGGTCTTAGGATTTGCTGCGTGCGCCAAAGTGGCCATGGCGCATTTTACGCACTGCAGGTAACCAGTGTTTTTGGGGCCAAAACATAAAAAAGTATGGATTAAACTGAAAGCATTTTCCCACTTACTTCAGCAGAGCTGAAATGGCAGCACTTCGTAGAAAATTTGGTGAGGACTATCAGGTGGTTAACACAAATCGGGCTACCACTTTCTCTGCTCCGGTGAAGAAGAAACGCCAGCGCTTCGTGGAGAAGAACGGCCGCTGCAACGTGCAGCACGGGAACCTCGGCGGGGAGACCAGCAGGTACCTCTCTGACCTGTTCACCACTTTGGTGGACCTGAAGTGGCGGTGGAACCTACTCATCTTCATCCTAACTTACACCATCGCGTGGCTGGTCATGGCATCGATGTGGTGGGTCATTGCGTACATCAGGGGGGATTTAAATCACGGCCACGACTCGTCCTACACCCCCTGTGTGGCCAATGTTTACAACTTCCCCTCAGCTTTTCTGTTCTTCATCGAGACTGAGGCCACGATCGGCTATGGCTACCGGTACATTACAGAGAAGTGCCCGGAAGGCATCATCCTCTTCTTGTTCCAGTCGCTCCTGGGCTCCATAGTGGACGCTTTCCTCATCGGCTGCATGTTCATAAAAATGTCCCAACCTAAGAAACGCGCGGAGACGCTCATGTTCAGTCAGGACGCGGTGATTTCTCTGCGAGACGGCAAACTGTGCCTCATGTTCCGGGTGGGCAACCTGCGCAACAGCCACATGGTGTCCGCACAGATCAGGTGCAAGCTCATAAAGGTAGGCTTCATCACAGCATACTCTGATAAGAACTTTCTAAATACAGAAAACTGGGCTAAACCCTGAAGTTTAGGAGCAGGGTGCACAGAAATCGCACCTTCTTTCACAATATAGCAATTAAAATACATACGGTGTAATTTACACTAACTTATCACACTCCCTGCTGATGCACTGAATCTGCAGCAGCACTGCCTTATCTCAGCAGCGTGGAGCACTTTCCTTGAAGTATGGCCTGCTGTGGGCAAAACAGTTTTATTTGTTTGTTTTTTACTCTCTTTACTCATTTGTTTTAAGCATGGCTGCACATTTGAATGACAGCTTGTATCTCTGATGTCCAACCTGAGCCCAAGAGGGAACAGACAAGCTGCAAATTGATCATGTTAAGATTCACTTTTTTAAAATCTATTTACATATTCATACATGTTAAAATATGACAAAAAACAAAGCAGGTTTAAATGCAGGAGCATTTCCATAATCCCTCTGCTGCATGCATTATAGTGAGGCCGAGAGGCAGCCAGGTACAGGTAGATAAATCACAAACCACTGACATAAGAAATGGCATAAGGATAGGCTGTGTTTCTCTTTGTGAGGCTTGCTGCAGCATGGATGATCCACACCGTGTCCAGCATCAGCTCTTCTTCAGATGGTGACTCTTGGGCAGCTAGGTGTGTATCAGTAAGCAGATGTGACGGACAGAGACTCCCCCCTCCTTGTCTTGGGTAGAAAGTTAGGTTTATGAATCAGTAGTGTGAGTGAGCTTCGCACACTAGCACAGATAACTCGACTCAGTAAAACAACACTCTTGGGCGAGAGTGTGCACACATTAAAAACTATTTATGGAAATCAGTAAAAAATATATTCTTTTACTTCTTTTCATTGGGGTGATTTTTATTAGTTTTATTATTTTAGTATTTATTTTATTATATAAAAAGTGTTACATTGTTTGAATCCAGCAGGGAAAAACTCTCAGACAGCATTAAAACAATGGTGATACTCTTGTGAGTTTGTCCAGTTTTGGCTATCCACTAATGAAGAGCTCAGCAGATTTTGGGTGAATACAGCTAACGAACCTCAAACTCTGAAAACAAGCAGTAATGCAGAAAATTGCCACAAACAGTAGCAAGATTGACAGGCCCCCCTCTGTTAATTATCGTAATAGAGCTCCATTCAGCCACATTCATGTTCAGTGTGCAAAATGGGCCATAAAGAAGACAAACAGCATTAGAGAGGTGCTTGGAGCTTGTTTATATGTGTGTTCTCCTCCGCACAGCCACATCGAGCACAGCATTGGTCAGCTTAATGATGCATGCAGGCAGAGAGGGAGGCAGGGAGGACTGAGCTATTCCACAGTTACAAGAACGGAGAAAGTGAACAGCCCCAGAGGCGGAAAGTAAAATCACACACGTTTGCATTGATTTCCCTGACCTCTCTCCATCTCCCTAATACACTTACGATAGTGTGAATCACAGTATAACACTGTAACTTGGCATTAAGCGGCTGAAGACAGTTTTTTAAAACAGTGGCACCCAAAACTAATAAAAGGCAGCAATGTAAGTGAGATATGAACAGACATGGCATCACACTAGGCACAGTAGAGGCACAAGCCTTTTACTTTCCCTTCTGGACTGCAAGAAATACAATCAGTGTAAATTCAAAGACCTCTCTGCCAACCCGGCATCATTTTTACACCCGCCCCTCTCTGTGGAATACAATAAATACAGCATCCACTGTGTACTTCTTAGATTTTTTTTTTTTTTTTATCATTTTTGCTCGAGGGCTTTGTGGTCTAACCTTATTCTTTCGCTTCAAAGACTCTCTTACCAAGACAGAATATTTGCAGCAGCTCTGCCACAGTATGCAGCACACAAAAAAGCTAAAAATCAGGTGAATCACTGCACAGAAGAAAGACATTCTTTGGGATCTACATACTTTTTGAATATTTCACATCAGATGTAATGCCTAAATAAACACCTAAAGTAATCATTTTTTAAAAGCTGAGTGCAGTCCCTGTAAAGAAATGTTGGTGGTGCTATTGAACTGCAGCCTTTTTTAAGTCATGCCTCATCATAAGATTCTCAAAGACATTACTGACAGAAAAATTATTTTAACTTGTTTAAAAAGAGTGTGAAAGAGAGACAGAGTTTGAGAAACTGACTTTTTCGAGAGGCCGAATCTGCTGTGGAGTATATGAACAGCTCCCGGGTTCTATAAATCAAAACAAATGATAGTTTTAAGTTTTAAATATCTATGGTTTAGGCAGCACAGAAGTGCAGTGGTGAGCCTTAAGGCAAGAAGGTCCCAGGTTTGAATCCACTGGTTGGCTGAGGCCTTTCTATATGGAATTTGCATGTGCTCTCCAGGTACCTCAGCTTGTCCCAAGACATATGTTAGGTCAATTTGTGATTCTACATTAGCCATAATTGTGAATGGTGTTCTGTGTTAGCCCTGCAATAGACCACAAAGTGTACCCTGCCTCTCGCCGACAGCCCGGATAGGCTCCAGCCCTCCCAAGCTGAAACAATAGCAAAGTGTAAGCATGGTTGTATCGATGAGGTCCAATTACTAAATACTACTGCAGATTTAAGTACCAAGGCTTTGGATGTATACTTGATGGGCATCAGTCAGCCTGTAAAGTCTGTGCCTGTATTACTGTAGTCTTTCCTCCCAAGCCTTTCTAACTGAGGCATTCTCTTTTGCCTCTCATAAACCTGAAACTTACAAACATGCTAAGAATGCCTCATTTACATACTCAGACCTAATCTGACAGGTATTTTCTCCTGCTGACATCAGTGCAGTTAAAGCAGTTCATTCCCTGACTGAGTCTTTTCCATGCACAGAACTCATTAAAATAAAACAAAAAAGAATTGGGACACCATAGATGGCAATGATCAGCTTTCCCTGTTCTCTGTATGGAGGACTTTAGCTGAGTTGAAAACATATGCAGAGTTCTGTTTCCTGTGGGAATCCAAACAAGCATCAAACAGAATTTGCACAAAGCTGAACCAACTCCTTCATACAGCACTGAAAGGCAACTTTTTTTGTCTTTAGACACTGGTGGGTGGTATCAGTGCATTTCTCAAGGTTTAATTTACAATGAATGGCATCTTCTCATGTCTGTAGTATTTGGGGAACAATCAAATCAGAAAATACTTACAGACTTAATCTTCACTTAACCATTAAATCATGCCAGTTCTTTACAGAAAATTGTCTAAAAGCTTTAATTTGTGCTCAAAAAATGATAGTGCATCACAGAATTAGTGCTTTTAAATTTATAAATAAAAGCATAAAAGTAACAGAACCAACTCAAGAGCATTAATGCCAAGTTTTTTTTAAAATTTTATTTGCTTTTAGATCAAATTTATAAATGTGCATCTGTAGTTGCTGACCAAAAAATGCTAAAATCTAATTTCAAATATTTTTTCCTCAAGTGTTGTATGTTGTATGTAATGCCTTTAATCATAAATATTACACAACTGGCAGAAATGATTTATTATCCAAATATGAGTAAACAACAACAACATTTCAGATTGATATGAGAATATGAACAAATGCAGATTCAAATAATTCATAACTGTAATAATCATCAGGTAGAATGGTATATTCATTTGTTGTGAGCCCATATGCCAGCAGATAAATACATCCACACTGCCTGATTGAAATGAGCACAGTATAAATGCGCAACAGTGCACATTTCTAATACATGTGTATGTTTGCCAGTAAAAATGCATTCAGACAGTGTCATGGCTACATTGCTGATGGTGTCATCTGTGCACTGTAATTATTATTTGGGCAGTCTGAGCGAAAAAAGCTCCTACAGAACTTTGAAATCAGGATGACTGACAGACCAGCTGTGCCCCTGTCAAAAGACAAAAAAAGACGGACGTCACTTCATATGACGGTTCAGAGAAATGGACTTCTTACTTTTCTCTTGCCTTGTGTCTTCAGTGAGAGGGACTAAGATGTAAGAAAATGATGCAAGTGATTGAAATGTGGATGCAATCAAGGAAATTGGGCTATACCCCATATGCATATGAATAAAAGGAAGGCAGCGCTTGTTGTCAGACTCTCCTTTTGTGTTTTAGTAAGTAACCTTTTTTATTTCTTTGTTTTATTTATTGTTCTTTTGTTAGAGAAAATATAAGCAAAGAACATTTTTTATTAGGTCACTTTATCCAGTCAAAAGCCTGCCGTTACTCTGCATGTCAGCTAAAATAGCCACAATACCACACTTACAATGTGGTAGGAAGTCCTTTGCCAAGATAAACTATATGGTCAAACGTATTGGGCGACCAGTACATTACACCAACAGGAGCTTTTATGATATCCAAATTTTCCCATTTAAAATACATAGCCATTAGTATGGTGCTGCCTCAGCCCGCCACCCCCAGTGCATGCATGGCTATAAGAGCTTCCATTCTTCTGAGAAGGTTTTCTACAACATTTTGGAGTGTTTCAGTGGGAATTTTTGCCCATTCATTCAAACCCAAACAATCATTTCTGAGGTCAGACTGATGTTGGATAAGAAGTCCTGGCTCACTCCCCCTATTCTAGTTCTTCCCAAAGGTGTTGGATGGAACTGAGGTCAGGGCTCTGTTCAGGCCAGTTAAATTCTTCCACACCAAACTTATCCAACCATGCCTTTCTTTGCACACTGGGGCACAGTTATGCTGAAACAGAAAAGAGCCTTCTCCGAACTCTCCCCATAAAGTTGGAAGCAGACAGCGATAAGCTGCAGTGTTAAAATTTCACTTCACTGGAACGAAGGGTCCCGGGCCAGCCCTAGAAAGCTATGTCATAGCATTATCCCTCTTCCACCAAACTTTACCGTTGGAAAAAATGCTGTCAGGCAGGTAATGTTCTGCTGGTATTTCTCATATCCAAACTCATCCATCAGACTGCCAGAGAGAGAAGCATGATTAGTCACTCAACAGAAGACATTTCCACTGCTCCAGAGTCCAGTGGTGGCATGCTTTACATCACTCCATCTGATGCTTGGCATTGTGCTTGGTGATGTAAGGCTTGCATGCAGCTGCTCAGCCTCAGAAAACCCATGCCAGACAATGTTCAGAACTCTGCACTTACCGAGTCACCAGTGTGTTGGTGAAGTACCAGGCACCTCAGCTTTCAGCAACTCTGGTCTGTAACTTTGTAGCTGAGTTTCTGTGGTTCCTGAATGCTTGCACTTTGTAATAATACCACTCAAAGTAGACTGTGGAATATCTAGGTGGGAATGCAGAGGTAGAGCGGTCGACCTCTGATCGGTTGATTGCAGGTTCGATTCGCGCCCTGCCGGCCCATGTGTCCATGTGTCCTTGGGCAAGACACTTAACCCCACGTTGCTCCCGATGGCCTGGTTAGTGCCGGTGCATGGTAGCTCTGCCGCCATCGGTGTATGAATGTGTGTGTGAATGGGTGAGTGAGTGTAACTGTAAAGCGCTTTGGGCCTTAAAAATAGGGTAGAAAGCGCTATATAAGTAGACACCATCTACCATAAATTTTACAAACTGAGATGTTGCAACATGCTATTACAATACCGTGCTTAAATTCAGTGAACTCTATAGCATGACCCATTCTTTCAAAAAGATTTGTAAAAGCAGACTGCATGGCTAGATGCTTGATTTTATACACATGTGGCAATGGGACTGAATGAAACACCCAAATTCAATGATAAAGAAGTCTTGCCCAATATTTTTGTCCATATAGTGTATATCAGTCTCTCAACTACAGGAATTCATGAACCCACCGAGTTTTCATTTGAAAAGTGCCTCTGGCCATCTGCTCACACCTACGTGTAAAGTTTTTAGTTTTCCTTTTCACTTTGGTGATGCCCAGGAAGCCAAAGACAGGTTTGTGGCTCATATTAACTGAGGCCACATTGCTCAGGGCTTTGCCAGGCAGAAATCTGTAGCTCACTGAGCATGACTTTGTTAGGTAATGTTGAAAATTAACCTTTACCATGATATGCTTGCAATGCTGAGAGAGGAAGCAGCCTTGTGGGTATCTTGCGCCATTGTGGTTGGGTCAAAGCTGCAGTGAAGCACACTCTTCATGTAATTGCAGGAGGAACTGGATTTTATAAACTAGTCAGAGAATGGAAATGCAGTGGTTCAGTGTATGTCTCATTAAAAACAGAGTAATCATTTTCTAAGAAAACAAAGCCAAATACATGCTGTTTCTGACCTCTTAAATGTGAGAATATGAAGCTTTTTACTCATGATAATTGTGTTTTTTTTAATGTTGGTGAGAAAAAGAAGCAAGAAAGGCAGCAGAAGCTTAATTATGTCTGTGGTAAGTTATATCTTACTTTTTCTTGGAAAAAGTAAAGTGTGGATTAAGTGATCATGAAAACAATTTCATTTCATTCAGCCTAAGTTGCAAACACTTGTTGCTGCTTTATGTGGACAGTATGTCCTGCTGTCCTGCTGCCCCATTGTGGATGACCGATGGATAACAGGAGGCAGAAAAAAAGAAAAGAAACCGACCAATGAGAGCTGTCGTCTGAAGTCCTACCATAAGCAGCTAAAATGCAGCTTTGCAGGGCATCCCTTGCAGCCTCAGAAGGCATCCTGGTGGAACACCCAAGCTGAAAATATGTCTCTGGCAGAGCTGCGAGGGTGGAAGGAGGGTGTGAGTATGACGGAAATTGATTGAAAGAGATGGAGGGAGGTAAAACAGCTAGATAGAATCTTGTAGATTTAAAAAATATATATTTTCAATGTATGAATGCAGCCTTTCACTTTAGAGATATACAAGAAAGTGAAATCTTCTTGGAAGTATATCTCCTCAAAGGATTGCACAGTGGGCTACAAGGGCACTAGAACTAGAAGTGATTTCCATATTTTTTTCTAATAGGAAAAGGTTCAATTAGTCTGTCAGGTTGCTGAGGGCTAGAAAAAGGCCTTGAAGCTCTGGGCACATTGATCAGTGAACCCAAGAGCCAGGAAACCTTAGAGTCTGGACTGCTCATGTTCCTCACTCCTTTGTGTTTTATTCTTAAATAATTCAGTCTACACAGAAGAGGATGTTCTGTTGTAGGAGCATGAATGCCTAAATATACACACAGCCAAGGTGTTCAGCTTGGATTCCTAAGATTTCTTTCTAAGGCATCAGATAAAGCTATTTGACAGAGAGGTGAAGAGTGTGTTTTTTTCAAAGACACGAGTAAGGCACTGCATCATTATTCTTGCATAAACGAGACATTGTCAGGCTCCCAGTATTAATGTATGAGCAGTGTTAAACTATTTTCCATACAAGAAGAAATTGCAGGCGGCACTGTCACAGCAAAACACAGTTTTGGACAAGAACGCTGGGACACCATTTCTGCCAGAGTCACAAAGTTACCACATAATGAATTAAATCGCTTTCAAAGGAAAAAAAATGAAATCTGAGCACACATAAAGTGAGCTGCTGCTCTACAATTCAAGCAACACCTAGTCATATCTTGTCTCGTTTTAATTTTGGGGGAGCACCGGCCTCTACAGTGACCTCATCAGTAAGACTTTGCATGCTTTTGTACTCAGGCAAATCTGGCAGGTTTTTACTTTGCGGTACACAAATATTTTCAGGGCATTGAGAAACAGGGCAGCACAGTATCCCTTGGTATTATCTTCACATTAAGATTTTGCTGCAAATGAATTATGAAGCAGTGTGCTGAGCCTACAGTAGGAAGTTAAGAGAAGAGGCAAGGTGTTGGAGCAGCAGAGGTCAGGGTGCCTGACTCTGTCTGACTCTGTTGCCAGAGGCTTAAGTTTGCATCCCATAACAAATACAAATTAAAGTGAGTTTTTTGTTAAAATGTGCACAGTGTACCATGCAGTCACCTGACTTCAGTTATGTAATACCTGCCACATGCAGTTGCAGTGTGAAAATATAAATGATATTTGCAGTGAATGTGAAGAACTTGAACAAATTTTAAGAATCAACCAATGTACAATCATCGGCCACTTTATTAGGTGTAACTGTTCAGCTTCTTGTTAAAGCAAATATTAACGAGTCAATCAGATGTCAGTAATTCAATGCATTTAAGCATCTAGACATGGTTGGGACGAGCTGCTGAAGTTCAACCCAAGCAAAAAACTGCATAGGATTTGGGATTTAAGTGAACATGGCAAGGTTGTTGATGCCAGTTGGTTTGAGTATTTCAGAAACTGCTGAACTGATGAAGCTGTGCAGTAGAAGTTAAAGAAAATTGTCTGCTGTTGTTGACATGGGAATTTACATGGATTCACAAGATGCTACGACATCCAGCTTGCACTGCTGGTATTGTAACTAATAGAACATGGATCAGAAAATTGATTAGGCTGTTAGTATTTGCTATACAAAATATTCAGTCAGTAAAATTAATTTTACTGACTGAATATTTTGTATAGCAAATACTAACAGCCTAATCAATTTTCTGATCCATGTTCTATTAGTTACAATACCAGCAGTGCAAGCTGGATGTCGTAGCATCTT
>VUQH01029739.1:0-14293 GCA_015106775.1 Etroplus canarensis | reverse complement strand
GATTTCAATCTTCTACTTAGCTGTAATCCAACTACCTTCTTCACAGACTGTAAAGTCATCCAATTCAATCAATTATGCAATGTTTTTTCAACATTTCCAATCATACT
The DNA here is from genome assembly GCA_015106775.1 of Etroplus canarensis. Classification (NCBI taxonomy): domain Eukaryota; kingdom Metazoa; phylum Chordata; class Actinopteri; order Cichliformes; family Cichlidae; genus Etroplus; species Etroplus canarensis. The sequence continues at coordinate 14,186 of VUQH01029739.1, read as the reverse complement.
GTGAATTGAATGTCAACTCAAAATTATATCAATTTTTTTAAAAATTCATGCTTGAAGTTTTATTTTTTTATTGCAGACATTTCTTTTAAGAAAGCAGCAGATGAAAGCAACGGCAGTGGTGGTGAAGTATGCAAGTATTTGTCTAGATGCCAGTGTGTGTGTGTGTGTGTGTGTGTGTGTGTGTGTGTGTGTGAGAGAGAGACACAGTATGGGTGACAGTAGTGAAGGCTGGCTGAGGTTGAAATGTCTGTCAGTGTGTCCGTCTTTAAACCCAGGTGTCCATTTCCCTCCATCATTTCCTGTTCTGTGCTATAGAGAGAGAGTGTGGGAGTGTGGAGGAGACCATCGGCACATTACCCAGTGAATTTACAGGCTTTATATATAACAGCAAGTGCCTGACAGGTTTTAGAGCATTATAAACTTTCCTGGCAGACTCTTTTTACTCGCCTCCTTCTTATCGCTCCCTCCCCTTCTCTCATACATGTGAGCAGACAGAGAGAGAGAGAGAGAGAGAGAGAGAGAGAGGGGAACTATAACTTTGTCTGGCCTTTGTTCTCCTTTTCCCTAACTCCCTCTCTTCACACTCTGGTTTTATTAGGCAGTGCTGTCCCATGATGCTATTCCTTGACGCTTGTTTAATCTGCAAACCAGTTAATGTTATAGCCAAGGTTAAATAAAATGCTACATTGTAAGTGCAGTGCAAGCAACTAATGGTCACTCAATAGTCCTGACTCAGAAGCTAGCCCTTAAACAGAATAATATGAAATATGATGCAGAACATCTTATAGTGACGGTGGGGAAGTGAGTGTGTGGAAGACAATGTAATTAAGTTGGAAAATATACCAACAGTAGCATCACAGAGAGACATTTCAGCCACGCGTCCCCTTATTATGAACCAACTGCTCCTCGCTATTCAAAACACTCAGCCAAAAAACAACAGGGCCAGCTCCCATCCCATCATAATGGTGATGTTAAGTAATGTTTTAACTGAAAGTAAACACATTTCATGAATGTAATAAAAATCCAATGTGCTGAGAGCTGTTTAATCAGCCTGTGAATACATCAGTGTGTCTGTGAGATGGCGGCAGTCCAATGTGTTGATTAGTGGTTTGGCTTAAGCTGCCTGCCGCCTAACGGCGCGCTTGCCTCGCACAGCCTAAACACAGGCCAAGAAATCACCCTGCCAAATATCACTCAGCACTACTAGTGGGAACCAACGCAGGAAATGCACATAAACACATACACGCACACACTTTCTTCTTGTTGAAACACATACACAACTCACTTGCTAATGAACACGCCCATTCACCATACCATAATGTTATGTTGGCTTTGTGCGATTACATTAATTAAAGTCTTGTTTCTGTCCCCGAGGCTACAGTCACCCACTCCTATCGCTTACCTCACTCTTTCTCACACAAACAAAACCATACACTGCTACCACCCAAACATCTGGTCCCTAATGACTTCACCAGAGCACCCTATATCCTTCCCCACCACCAAAGATCAACTTGGTCCACCAGTATCCCGTTAGACATTTCATGTTACCCACCACTATGTTATGCACCAACTCACTGCATACCCAGAGCAGGCACTAAAGTATAGAGGACAGGACAAAAGAGGCAGTGACAAAGCATGCAGACGAGTGAAAATGGAGACAGTAAAGAATAAATTCATGCAGAGAAGCTGTGATCAGTGTGATTTCAGCATTTGCTGTGGGAAAGGTTAATGGAATGCAAAGATTGTGTTGAAAACCCTCTTACTGTTCACTGTCTGCAAGTTATTTGTAGATAATTTTGTCACCGCGTAGTAGTAGCTTGCTCAGTCTGCAAATGAGAGCCCAATATAGTGCTCAAGGGATATCATCGGCTAATATTAGGCGATATCTGTGCATCAGCAGTCTGATATGTGGACTTGTGAAAATTCATTATGGGACAAAATGTATAAAAAGATGTTTTGGGGGTCATTTCATGTAGTGTGCTTGGATTTATATAGTGACTTTTCTAGTCTTACTGACAACTCAAAGACTACAAGTCACATTTAGCCATTCGTTCAAACAGAAATGTATTCTATGCATTTCAAGCACTTTATCTACCTCACCTATACTGGCCAATTTAGAATCATCAATCAACCTCATGTCTTTGCATGATGGGAGAAGGCTGGAATACCTGAAGCAAACCCACACGGGCGTAGGGAGAACATGCCAACTTGTCTCCAGTACACGTGTCTGTATGGCATCACAGCTAGGCAGACAGTGGCTGCGATTCAAGTGGTGTAGGCACCCCAAGTTTCACTGCGCTTTGCAGCAACAAACCATTAGAAATTATGGGATTTAGAGTGCAGAGGTGCTGTTGTCATGCTTTATGTGAAAGACCTTCACAGAGTGCTAACATTAGCTCAAACGGACACAGAAGAGGAGAGGAGCAGCAGCAAGAACTTAAATTAAGAAAGAATTTCTCAAAAGCTTCCAGTGCTTAACAGAATGATAACAGCTTAAGCGCACCTGTGTCACAACTCTGATTTAGCAGGTTTGTTGTGGGAAGTGCCCCTCACAGTGTGAGAGAAGTTGCTACAGTCCCAGAAAAGAATCCATGACGTGTGTAGATACACTGAGGCTGGTGTTTGACCATTCATGATATAATTTGCGCATCTGCGCTATGTTTTGTTTTTAAATATGACTGTTATTATTATTATTATAATACCTGTATAATGTGGCTCCCCTAACATATATGTACACAGATAGCCCAAAAAATAAAATGTTGGTGGTATCTGTATTTTGCAACTTTTTTTTTTCCAAATGAGCCATGTCTACAGTTTTTCACTCAAACGTCTGCTCATCCTTGCTGACAGACTGTGTTACATTCTGATTAAATTATAAAAGAAACAAGATGAATATTGCAGGCAGTGGAGCAGGTAAGTTTAGGTTAATGCTAGAGAAAGCAGACCTAAGGGTGGAGCAGAAATGGATGAGCAGCAACAGAAAAGCAGCTTCTTTTCATAACAAGTGATGCCTTATCAATCAACTCCACCACAAGTCTGTGTTTCTCTTTACATGACAAACTCACCCTAAATCCTCCACCATGGCTTTTAAAGAATGTTGTGAGTATTCGTGCACTAACTGCGTCAGTTTCTCAGTTTCTACATGCAGCAATAAAATATCTAATTCACTGTGTCGAAGTGTGGAACAGCCCATATTTTGGGAATTCCCCTGTACATATTTTTAAGGCTACTATCGGATGTTCACTATAAGTCAGTGAGCTTCCAGCTTAAGAATTCTTTATAGTCTTGGTAACATTACTTTCATCATGTGATCCCACACAGGTGGAGGGGCATGAGGAGTACTTACGACTGACAGGCGAAGGCCATCCCACAGATGGGGAGACAGCGAAACACACCCTCCCAGCGCACCACATTGATCTGCCCTAGCCACCAGCCGCTGAGCAGCCCGTGTTTGAACGAGGACAGCACCATCTGAGGGGAAGGAGGTGGGGGGGGGGAGTTACAGCCCAAACCAAACGAAGAAAAGTTGGGGGAAGAGTATGAAAAGAAGAGCGGAGCAGTACCCTTGCTGATGGCTCACAGACAGATAATGAAAGTAATAAATGAGGAGCGAAAACCAGATAAAAGGAAGAATGGGACACAACAAAGAGACATGACAGGAAATCCCATACTGAACAAAAACTTGCCGTAATAAAAAAATTTGAGTAATGAAGATGATACAAAATGGAAAAAGGTGAAACCATAAATTTGACTAGAACTAAGAAGCATGAAAGGGTTATCCAGTCAAGCACCACCTCATAGGTTTCCATCTGCATGTGTTCTGTCTTGCTCCTTTTAGTACTTGATAAATTCCCAAAGGAAAACCTGTCCCACCCACACTCAGGATTAAAGGTGGAGAGCAGCAAAAAATGAAACTTTCACTTCAATATGTTCTCTGCCTTATTACTACTGCCACCAAAGACACACACACAAACACACACACAGTAACAGAGCTCAAATGGCTCAGACCAAACCACGATCAAACGTGAACATGGGGATGGCTGAGAGAAGTGGGCAGAAGGTTCAGGTAGGTCGGAGAAGGGTGTGAGGAGTGTCCAGTTGCAGGGGGAAACATCGGGCTTCCTTCACTCACCCTCTCTGTTCCCACCGTCCTTACAGTGGTGTAATTTTGGGTGGGTGGGTTCCATGGTTTACTTACGGGTGACAGCAGAAGGTTGTGGCGATAATAGGCAGGCACTGAATGACCCCCTTGAAGCGCCACAGGTGAACTCGCTCCACCCAGGAGCCCGAGATTATGCCGTAGCGCAGAGATGACAACACTATCTACAGCACCAGAAGCAGAAACAGCAGCAGGGAAGTGAGGGGGCAAATAAAGGGTGCAGAAAGATGAGAGGGGTGATAAAGGAGAGTGATGGTGGGCAGAAGAACAAGAGAGGAAAAGAAAGAAGTAATACAATGGAGAGAAGGGGAAGAGGGGGGGAGTTAATGGTAGGATGAAAACAGGGAGGGAAGCAGGTAAATCACTGTTAGAGGGTTAGGGGTCTGGGCTGAGCCGGGCCTGGATCTAAAGCCGGACACAAAACCACACCACTGTTCCACGTAATCGACACGCCACAGAACTAGAGGTCACATCACACAGAGTGTAAACAGCATTTTGAAGTCTGTGGAAGCAGTATTACAGGTTGGTAAAACAGAGCCCCACACATGCTAACTGTGCATACTTGAAGAGTAAATGAACTGAATCACATGAGGCAGAAAATCGCTGCTGGATTGTCTCTATATCCAAACTTTTCACCTCTGACCACACTTCAATCTAAATGCATCAGCTGTGAGGGGGCTGTGTGTAAATGCAAACAGCAGAGTGCTCCTGCTGTTCTACTAAAAGGTGTTTTACTGCATGCTACTTTAGTGGCACACCTGCAGTGCTGTTAAAAAATTCTTATTTTAGTAGCAAAAACAGAGCTCCATGCTGCACTGATGCTCATTTGGACAGGACTTCTTTTAATGCAGCAAGAGCATTTCTCTTCTGAGTTTGCAAAGAAACACATCTGAAAGGTTTCTTGCAAAAGAAAATGCACAGTAAAAGAAGTGTTACAAACAGAAAAAACAACTTCTATATTAAACAGTTGCCTGCTCTGGCATCACTAATTGAGGTGTGGCCAGAACTGAAGTTTTATTTAAGCATAATATATCAAAGAGCAGTAACTACAGAGCTAAAATAGCAATTTATCTGACTTCACAAACTTTAACCTTATTTTTTTAATTCTTTAAGGAGCTATGTCCTAGTAATTGCTAAAGTTAATGTTAATCCTCTGAGGTTTGAGGCTATTTTAGAAAATACACGAATACTTTTTGATGTGTGTCTGTTAAAAATATTATTTTCTCCATTCCCTCATTGCCAAGACTCAGAAGAACAATTTGATGAAAACAAAAGTTACATAATTTGATTGCCGAGAGTTTGGGTTAGAGTTAGGCTTGGAATCGTCACCACTTAGACCTCAGATGGTTATGCTCATAAATATTTCAGTAGCCAACTGCTGCAGTGGCGTCGTTAACCAATGCTGACACCGATGGAAAAAAGTATATGAGAAATAGGAAGAAATTTGTCTTTAAAGAAAAAGGTGAATAGTAAAATACATGTGTTATGCTATACAAACAGCATAGTAAAATAAGTCTGATTAATGTAAAATACATTTGAGATATTTAGGAGTTTTTGTTCTGTAGTATAATTTGTGCTTTATTGGAACTGACCAGTTATTCTCCATTTACTTTGCGCTTACAGCACTTTTAATGTCTCCAGTGGCCATTTCCAAGTAGTGCCTTCCCAGAGGAGAGCCTTTTTTTCAGTCTATAAAGAGCAGTACAGCAACTGTTCTCTGTCTCAAGTGATTTAGTGTGGATTTTCTCTTTAAAAAGAGGAGCAAGACAATATTAAGATGGTAAGGACAACATAGCTCTGTACAATGGTGCAAATACAGAAGACAAAAAAAGACCATATGGCCAAATGACACTTTGAAAATCAAATAAGGAAGCACGGCTCATAAGCTGTGCTGCAAGTTATACATCCTTTAATCTTCCATCTCCTATCATACTGTACAGCCAATGAAATAAATAATTTTTCATCTTTTTAACTGATAATTCTGCCTCAAATTCTTGCTGTCAAGTTTTGTAACCAAGAGTGTCTTTGCTACAGCCTATTCAGCTGCACTGTGCAGACTTTAGATGTGTGTCTGTTTGTGCGTTGGTGGGCTCACCGTGAACATGAAGAGGGTGTAGAACATCAGCGCCATAGCTGAGAAGGACTGAAGGGAGGCCATCATATTCCTCTGCAGACTCAGAGGGAGTACAATGAACAGCGACACAGCAATCAGCAACAGCACGCGAAAACTGCCTGTTACCTATAAAGAACAAAGTCACAAGAGTACACTTAAGTTTACGCTTCATTTATCCTACTATGGCAGTAGATTTGTTGACTCCAATACACTTAATACAACATTTGTTAAAAGAGTAAAATAAAGAGAGGATAGAAAAGAGCTGTGGAGTATGTGTGGATTCACATATAAATACACAAAATAATGATCTCAAACCTGTAAACCCAAAAGCTGAGCGAAGAAATTCGAGCCCAAATCAGCAATGACAACATAGAAGGCAATACAGGTCCCCAACATCAAACCGATCATACTGCAAAGAAACACAAAGAATTAAAGAGACAAGTGAAACCTCATGAAAGTGATTTTTCTTTTTCTTTTGAACTGTCATGTCTTTGTTGCGTACATTTTTAGTTTACAATGGGTATTCTAAACAAACCACAAGCCCTTAAAAGTTCTAATACTGTGTCAACTACACTCCTCAAAACATTAGGGGAACGCTTTATCATCACAGTGTAATGCTAAGTCAGTTAAAATTCAGGGACATCAGTCTGTCCAGTACCTTCAACTGTTCCCTACATTTTTTCCCCAAGGGGTTGTCACGGCAGATTAATCCGCATTGTAATTTGGCCAAGGTTTTACACCGGATGCCCTTCTTGACGTAACCCTCCTATTTAGTAAAGAAGCATAAACCATTGTGAATCCATTACACCTGCTTTGGTGCAAATGAAAGTGACAATAGGTGTACTGGATAAGCAACAATAAGATAACCCCCCCAAAAAAGGGAATGGTTTTGTAGGAGGTGGCAACAGATCATTACTCTCTCCTTATTCCTCCTAGTTTTGCAAGTGTCCTTGTCACTACTGGTGGCATGAGATGATCGCTGCAGCCAATTAAGGTTGTACAGGTAGTCTAGCTCCATGTCACAAGAAGGTCTGCAGTTTCTCCCAGCATTCTATAGAGTGTGGAGGAGGTACCAGGAGACAGGCCATTACACATGGAGAGCTGGACAGGGCTGTAAAAGGGCATCAACCGAGCAGCAGGACTGGTATCTGCTCCTCTGAGTGAGAAGGATAAGGAAGAACACTGCCAGAGCCCTACAAAATGCTACTCCTGTGCATGTTTCTGGCCAAATTGTCAAAAACCAATTTCACGTGGGTGGCATGAGGTCCCGACATCCTTTACTGAGACCTGTGCTCACAGCCCAGCACCGTGCAGTACATTAGCATTCTACAGAAAACACCAGAACTGGCAGGTCTGTCACAGGTGCCCTGTTCTTCACAGATGATAACAGGCTTGCACTGAGCACATGAGACTGATATGAAAGCATCTGAAGAGGCAGTGGTGAACGATATGCTGCCCGTCAAATCATTCTAAATGAACAGTTTGGGAGTGGGTCAGTGATGGTCTGGGGAGGCATAACGATGGGAGTGTCACTAAGACCTTATTGGTCAACAGTAGCTGGACTGCTGCTCTCCTCCTCACTCTTGACGCTTTGCAGGGAGACACAACAAACTTTCATGCAATGGCACATACGCATGTGCCATCCTGGAGGAGCTAGACTAGTTGTGCAACCTGGATGGGCTGCAGGTACCACATTCATGCTACCAGTAACAACAAGGATACGAGAGAAAAACCAGTCAGGAGCTATAAGGAAAAAGCAATGGTATGTGGCCACCACTTGCAAAACCAGTCCCTTTCTGGAGGTTGTCTTACTGTTGCCTCTCCAGTGCACCTGTTCACAGTTTCATCTGCAATAAAGCAGGTGAAATGGATTCACAATAGTTTGTGCTTCCCAACAGGACAGATTGATATCCCTTACGTTTAAGTGACTTTGTGTTATACTGTCATGACTGAGTATAACCTTATTTTCTGAAGCAGTGTATAATACTTATAGGCAAAATAAAAACGTGAAATGCCAAATATGGGCTGTTGTGAATAAATAAGGACACTTGCCTCAGCTCCACCAGTGCCTTTCCTGGTTTCCCATAAGCATGGAAGGCTGCAGAGAAGGGGAGTGACATCAGTGTGAACAACATGCAGAAAAACAGATGGCATGGTCCTAAAAATAGACTGTTCTGATAATACCTAAGATGAATTGGCTTAGATCTGCTAGTCTAGCATTTTTAACACATACCAAGCAGCCCAATCAGCTTAAACATTATCATTGTGGGTAGAGGAGTGTTAGGCTTATTGTTAACGAAGTCTTTACTTGATGACATTTCATCAGTTTTTTTTTAACATAATTGTTTTTTTTTTTTAGTTCTAAATATCAACTTCCTCCACTGCTTTAAACAGGCATCAGCTGTTGTCCTAAATGGGCATCATTTCATTTAAAACAGGGATTTTCTCCAAACATATTGTCAGATGCTGGCCAATGAAAACAACAAAATTTTAATGACAATAACATGAGCAAAATCAGTATTAATCAATATTCATTACAATTAACTCACCCAGTCCAGCATAGGTCCTTCGTTTGGTGTTGCTGGCCGTGTGGACCAGAAACATACAAGATTTATGGGTCATCCATGAACAGAAGAACAGCAGGAGAGTTCCCAGCACTATCCCACACTGCAAAAAGACAGATGGAAAGGTAACAGGCTTGTGTCTCCAGGCTGCTTCAAAATGACAGTTTCTAAACCATACTGACAATATTTATTCTTTCAAACCAATTACAACAATCCAAGGAGGAAAACCTTTTGCCAGCAGTAAAATAAATTATGCTCAAAAAAGATTTCAATGCAAGCTCCACATAAAGAAAAGACAAGAATGTTTCAGACATACTTCACATGGAAAAAAAATATCATTTGTAAATATCCACAAAATAAAGTACTGGTGTTACAGAGGCATGGCAGAAATGGTGTACGCTTTAAAGTTTGACAAGTCACCTCAATTCACAAGCTAGAAATTTTGCACACTATGCTAAATGTGGCCAATTTCCACATATTTTTTTATTAGACAATGAAGCAGATAATTCTGGTGATATCATGGACAGCATGGCATCTGAGGGGATCTGTATTTATTTTTAGGTATTTTAGAATTACTGATGTTGGGGAGGGTCATACTTTTTAAATAGATAAAGCATTATATTTACCCACAACCCCTATCTTCTTCTGATAACGACTACGAGACATGAAGCACCCCGGAAGACTTCACATGAAACTGGTTTCTGACATCTTATTGCGATGAAATGGTATGAATTCCTCTCTCCTTTTGTTTACAGCATACAGGAAGGTCAGAGAGTTACACATTGCGCTACAGTATTTTGCCAAAAGGTACAACAGAGAAGCTTTTGCAAACCCTGAAGGTTCAAACAATATTGATGAAATGCAAAACACCAGCTGCAATCTCAGAATAGATGCTGTTTATACTCAACCAAGCACTGACTGAGCTTTTGAGGAAGCTGCTAAAAATTAATTCCTTCGGCTGCTCCCTTGCATTTTCCCCAAGGATCACCACAGCGGACTAATCTGCATTGGTAAATTGCCAGAAGTTTTACGCCAGATGCCCTTCATGACGCAACCCCCATGGGGAGGAGATTGTGTCCCAACCTGGAATCAAACCAGGGACCTTTTGCTTCTAAGGCAAATGTATAAAACACCACACTGCGAGGCAAATATCCATTCACACCTACAGTAGGTACAGTTTCAAGGTCCTCGGATTTCAATTTTTCTACTTAACTACATTTAAAAGGCAAAAACTGTCCTTCCTTTTTCAACCACTTACTTTTCAGACTATGATTTTCTACAAAGATTATTAAAACTTAAGTATTAGTAAAAATTAATGTACTGAACAGTCTAAAAAAGTTCAAACTACAAAAAAAATATGATACTTGCAAATTAATACACCAATAACAGTAGGTCTATTTCTCAGCAACCACTTGGATATGTAACAGTGTGTAAGCACAGGTTACTAATGACATTCATAAAGGCCCTATTTACTTTATGTGCAGAGACTTAATGAATGTGGTTAGTAACTACTGTTTACCTACTATACCACACCAACATGTCTGCTGTCAAATAGGTTTATTGCACAAGATGATTAAAAAATGACAGGGGGAAATTCTGTGAAACTAAAAAGTACCATTATACTGTTTGAAACTTTGTTGTTACTGATTTAGCTTTTGATTTTTAAGACTTTATGACTACTAAATATACTGGTGGAGCTCACATATGGATAGAGAAACACTCTAATAACAGTATTAGGAGCACAGACAATTTACTGTCTTAATATTTCTGGTGTTCCTTATTTAATGCAGGAGAAAGCTTGTGATAAACACTGTACCAATAACAAGTCTAAGGAATTGTCTTCCAAGATATTGCACAGAATGTAACCAATGAAACTGGTACTGCAAAGATTTAAACTGGATATGGACCATAATGTGACTTCTGTGGAATGGACAATGAAAGCATTTCTCAACCATTTTTCTACTGTACACATTTAAGGTTTTTCTGGTTGGATGTAGTCAGCTTTCTAGGGAAGAAACTTAGGAGTGTTGAGATAGATATGTTTGATGTAAGAGATAAAATTTAGTCAGGATAAAACTGAAAAGAACATGATGTATATCATACAATTACAGTCCTGTGGAAAACACCCAGTGATTCAACAGCTTGTAGAACAAACTTCAGCAGCCATGACTTGAACTAATGGTTTTCTGTACGTCTTTTATCAGTATTTCATATTGTGGAGGAATTTTGGCCCACTCTTCTTTACAGTTGTTGCTTCAGTTCACTGAGGTTTGCAGACATTCGTTCATGCTTAACTGACTTAAGGTCTTGCCACAGCATTTCGGTTTGAAGTCTGGACTTTGACTGGATCACCTAGATTCTTTTCTTTTTAAGCCATTCTGTTGCAGATTTCCTGCCAGCGTGCTTGAGAACACTGTCCTATTGCAAGCCGAACTAGCTGTTGGAAAGATGGTCTTAAATGTGACTCTAGAAAACTTTGATATAAAGAGGATTTAATGGCTGACTCAATGACTGCAAGGTGACCAGGTCCTGTGGCTGTAAAACCAGTCCAAATTCTCACCCCTCCACCACCGCGCTTAACAGTTGGTATGACATGTTTGTGCTGATATGCTGCGTTTAGTTTTCACCAAACAAAGTGGCCAAACACCCACTTTGGTCTCATATGTCCTTTGTAAACCTAACCTATGTCAACACACTCTCTTTAGAGAGAAGAAGCTGTCTCCTGGCAACCCTTACAAGCAAGCCACACTTGTTCAGCCTTTTTCTAACTGCACTGTCATGGACTTTAACACTGAACTGACAGGTCTGCAATTTCTCTGAGCACTGCACAGTCTGAACTTGGGGTGAATTTGCTGGAATGCCCGCTCCTGGGAAGATTGTGTCACTTTGTTAACACACACCCAAATACTCCAGACCAGCAACCTGACAAAACTTTTGCTTTTATAGAGGTGCTCACACTGGCCGATGATCAGCTAATAAAGTGCATTTGACTGGTGGGATATGGCTGCTACACACCCTCTCAATTCCAATGGAAGCAGTAAGGATATACATACTTTACAGAGCTCCATAAGCTCTTGTAAAAATGTCTTTTTCATATGACTGTTTGTGATATTCTTTAAAAGTGCTTATATCTAATTTAATAATATAAACAAAAACATATTGCTGCCTGCGGCCACCCAAGACCCTGCCCTGGACCAACGCGTGTGGAGGTGGACCAGAGGCCATAAGGACATCACACCCTTAGCATTGCTGAGGTGCCCCTGAGCAAGGCACCAAACCCTCACATTGCTCCCTGGTGCCTGAAATGGCAGTCTTGTATGCCAACCTCCCTCACTGCATGTGTAGAAGTGTCGGCAATTGTCATTTCCCCCCTGGTGAGACAGAGCACAAGAGAGGTGAAGGAGAGTGTGCAGGCAGGGTGGAGTGGGTGGAGACGAGTGTCAGAGGTGCTTTGTGAAAGAAGGAGAGCAGCAAGAGTGAAAGAGAAGGTTTACAAAATATTAGTAAGACCTGCTATGATGTATGGTTTGGAGACAGTGGCACTGACAAAAACACAGGAAGCAGGCTGGAGTTGGCAGAATTGAAGATGTTAAGATTTTCCCTGGGAGTGACCAGGATGGACAGGATTAGAAATGAGTACATCAGAGGGGCAGCTCAGGTTGAGAAGTTTGGAGACAAAGTCAGAGAGGCAAGGCTGAGATGGTTTGGGCATGTTCAGAAGAGGGAGAGTGGATATATTGGACAAAGGATGCTGAAAATGGAGCTGCCAGGCAGGAGGAGAAGAGGAAGACCACAGAGAAGGTTGATGGATGTAGTGAAGGAGGACATGCAGAAGGTTGGTGTGAGGGAAGAGGGATAGGGTGAGATGGAGGCAGATGATCCGCTGTGGCGACCTCTAATGGGAGCAGCCGAAAGAAGAAGTTGTAAAATAATATATATATATATATATATGCTAAACATTATAACATATGAATTCATATTGTTGAATAATGTCTTTCTTTTGATTTTTTATAGAATCTGTGCTTATACTAATTTGCACTTTGTTCATGACTAGATAAAATAGTTTAAAAGAAAAAACTGAGACTGGAATTTAAAGCCCTTTTTTAACATGCACAAACACTCCCTCGACTCCTTTATAAGTTTAACACAGAACAGTGGAGTTTTCTGGGGGACCTCTGCGCACAGGTCCAGCGCGGTGCAGCTGCAGGTGACCCACCTGTTTGAAGCAGAAGGGCATGGTGAGCACACTGACTCCCACGATGCTGTTCACCACGTTCATGATGAGGCCCGAGTTAGACGCCGTCATGTTGGATCCCTGAGAGACGCCAACACCGCCGAGCCGGACAGAGGGGCGTAAAGAGCTGAAACTGCGCCGCACAGCTGGACCGACCTCATCCACCGATCAGTGACGTGGCGCTCTGAGAGGAAACGGAGAGAACCGAGCGTAACGGCCAGCACATTTCTAACCCGCTTCCTGTCCTACACCACAACAACACAAGCGAAAACCTTCAACTTAAAAGTAATCTAGAAAGGATAAAAGCTTTAAGCCAGAGGGTAACCCATGCAACCGTTAGTAGTTTCTTCACCTTTCTCTGCCGCTTCTCTTCCTCGCGCTCCGCGTCGCAGTCTCGTTTACGTTATCATCTGTAATGTCGCGGCATTAAAGGTAATTTATCGTCTCTATATGTGTATGTGCGGGTTGGTTAAAAAAAAAAAACAAAACAGACGATAACAAATCCAAGCTGGCTGTTTCCCTGAACGCGTATCCCGGAAGTACAGACTGAAGCTGAGGAGGTAAGACAAGACAACTCTGCGCTGATGCTTTCAGCGCTGGTTAGATACTCGAGCGCCCTCTAGTGGACACTTTTTTCCACGCAGTCTTTCTGCTGTTTTGTTCTGACTCGGGGTCGAAACTTTACAGTCAAAAAAAGCTATTTTAAGCAATTTTTAAGCCATTACACACACACACACACACACACACACACACACACACACACACACACATATATATATATATATATATTTATATATTTATATAATTTTTATTTAATGGTGTGTTTTTATGGTGCTACAGTGCTGCTAGAGTTTTTAATTTCCCAAGGGAACCTCCCAAGGGATCAATAAAGTTCTATCTATCTATCTATCTATCTATCTATCTATCTATCTATCTATCTATCTATCTATCTATCTATCTATCTATCTATCTATCATACACTACAGGTCAAAAGTTTTAGAACACCCCAATTTTTCAGTTTTTTATTAAAATTCAAGCATTTGAAGTCCAATGAATAGCTTGAAATGGCACAAAGGTAAGCGATGACCTGCCAGAGGTTAAAAAAAGTAAAGTTAT
>VUQH01029736.1:3209-20897 GCA_015106775.1 Etroplus canarensis | reverse complement strand
CAGATGACATTGTAATCTGTAAGGAGGAGGTGGAGGAGAGCCTGGAGAGGTAGAGGTATGCACTGGAGAGAAGAGGAATGAAAGTCAGTAGAAGGAAGACAGAGTACGTGTGTGAATGAGAGGGAGGCAGGTGGAATGGTGAAATTGCAAGGAGTAGAGGTGGTGAAGGTGGGTGAGTTTAAATACTTGGGCTCAACCATTCAAAACAACAGACAGAGCACAAGAGGTGAAGAAGAGAATTCAGGCAGGGTGGAGTGGGTGGAGACGAGTGACAGAAAGATGGCAGCGAGACGGTGGCACTGACGAAAACACCAGAGGCAGAGCTGGAGGTGGTAGAATTGAAGATGTTGAGATTTTTGCTGGGAGTGACCAGGATGGACAGGATTAGAAATGAGTACATCAGAGGGACAGCTCAGGTTGAGAACTTTGGAGATAATATCAGAGAAGCAAGGCTGAGATGGTTTGAACATGTTCAGAGGAGGGATAATGGATATATTGGACAAAGGATGTTGAAGCTGGAGCTGCCAGGCAGGAGGAGAAGAGGAAGACCACAGAGAAGGTTAATGGATGTAGTGAAGGAGGACATGCAGAAGGTTGGTGTGAGGGAAGAGGATGCAAGGGATAGGGTGAGATGGAGGCAGACGATATGCTGTGGCGACCCCTAATGCGAGCAGTTGAAAGGCAAAGAAGATGGCTCTGTTTCATAGTCTCCTGTTGTTGTTGCCATTTTTCTCTAGAGGGAAAACAAGGAACCTAAAGCCCTTAAAATATTTGGAACCAGTCCCAAGATGGTTGGCTTGGAGATTGTATCAGCTGGTAAGTGTCACTTTTGATTGACTTATATATTTGCACATGGCAAATATTATTCTTATGGGTGTACTTTTCCTATCCACTTAGATGATGGATTCAACAAGAAGCAGCGCCATCTCAAAGCCCAGGCCTTCGCCATCAAGATGAGACCACGCAAGGAGACTCTGGAGGTCAACTTTGTGGGTGCTATTTTATTTTGTTTAGCGTTTTCATTAGTATTGATTTATTTGGGGTTCCATAGTGTAGCCATTTACATATTCGCTTTACCACCTAAAGGTCCCTTGTTCGATTCCAGGTGGGGCACAAGCCCCTCTTGCCATGCTGGGTTACATCATGAAGGGCATCCGGCATAAAATCTCTGCCACATTACCAATGTGGATTAATCCGCTGTGGTGACCCCTTGGGGGAGAATACAGGGGGGCAGCCGCAGGTACATTAGTATTGATATATGTGATAGTGAGCGGCTATGGCTCAGGAGATGGTGTGGGTCATCTTCTAACTAGACGGTTGGTGGTTCGATCCCCGGCTGCTCCAGTCTACATGCCGAAGTGTCCTTGGGCAAGACATTCAACTCCTGATGCATCAGTTGGAGTATAAATGTGTGTGATACTTAAACGCACTTAAAGGCATAGAATAAAGCGCTGTACGAACGTGTGTGAATTGGTGAATGAGAATGTAGCACTTTGAATGGACTGGTTCTTATATAGTGCTTTTGTTATATGACTATTTACCATGACAATTACTGTATCTCCTGTGGTGTTAACCCTCAGATCGACCTCTATCTCTGCCTTGTGTGTGGACGAGGTGATGAGGAGGACCGTCTCCTGCTGTGTGACGGATGTGATGACAGCTACCACACTTTTTGTCTGATCCCACCTCTGCAGGATGTACCGAAGGGAGACTGGCGGTGCCCTAAGTGTGTTGCTGAGGTAATAATAGGCTACTTTTTGATCAGTGCAATGTCTATGAAGGTGTAGCCACTGTGACATTAGCTGTTAGAATGTGAAGTCCGATTTAAAAACAATAACCTTAAGTAATTGGCATCTTAAGATTCTGGAGCCAGAAGGTTATCAAGGTGCAAACTGCGTATGCGCAGATACTTGTTAAATAGTGTTGAGAATTTATACTCCATTTGAATTGTGAGTTGATTGAATTGTGATAGCTCATGAACTAGATGAGCAGTCATGTCATTGATGTTCTGGTTGGGGAAATTGCAAAAGTACAGATTGCTTCTGGCTGTTGGAGCTGAAAAGCAAGTAGGAGTATAAAAGTTTTTATGGAGTTATCAGGCTTGACTTTTTAAAAGTTGACCCAGGTTTCTAATCTTTAGTACATGCAAACTGTCATGACTTACTTTGAGATCCCTTCTGTTGTTTGTGATATTTAAAGTCAGTCAATTAATTCTCAACTCAACATGGTTAATCTTCCCCTTATATTTACTAAGTATAGTGGTAAAGACTGAATGAAAACTTAAGAATGGGGAGTCAAAAGTCTATCTTTTGCAACAAATTAAAAATGGCAGGAAATTTTTATGATAAAAACTACACAAATGGGTGTGGCCTCCACTAATTAAGTGTTTGTGTTCCCTCACAGGAGTGCAGTAAGCCTCGGGAGGCCTTTGGCTTCGAGCAGGCAGTGAGGGAGTACACTTTGCAGAGCTTTGGAGAGATGGCCGACCACTTCAAGTCTGACTATTTCAACATGCCTGTTCATGTATGTAAGATCTGCTCAGTAGAGCTAGAATATGTAAAGAGTTGTTGCTCACAGTCTTTGAGAAATTGCTTAAAACAGGTTGTGTCACAAAGTCCATCTTGTGTCCCCAGATGGTCCCCACAGAGTTGGTGGAGAAGGAGTTCTGGCGTCTGGTCAGCAGCATTGAAGAGGATGTCATCGTAGAATATGGAGCTGACATTAGCTCCAAGGATGTGGGCAGTGGATTTCCTGTCAGGGACGGCAAGAGGAGGCTGCTGGGAGATGAGGAGGTGAGAAGATTGTTATGAAGCATGAACATCCATAAATCTGTCAAGTGTTGATTTGACAAAAGTTGAAAAGTGACAAGTTGTAGAAGCCGTCCAAAGAAAAATGTTGTTCTGGCAAACACATGATGTGACTGTGTAGTAGTGAATCGCTGTGAAAAACACTGCAGGAGTTATTTTAATGTGTTGGTCACTCATTTAGTAGAGAGCCAAAAACCTGCAGTGTTTGTTCTAACATTTTTCTTTTTCAAATCTTATCCCTGATAGGAGGTATGTTTAGCGTACGTTTAGTACGTTTTAAATCATGTTCATTATATTTTTACATTTTTTACTAGAGGTTTATAATTATAAGATGAATAGATAGGTGCGTACTTTATTAATCCCAAAGGAAATTTCAGTCACTGTTTTATTTGATATGATATTGAGTATTTCCATCTAACCTTCTTCACAAAAGTTGTTTTTGTCTTTGTGTTTAATAGAGTTGTATTAAGCAAAACCTGATTTTTGTCCTCAATGGAACCCTCCTTTTCCTCTCCTGTTAGGATTATGCCAACTCAGGGTGGAACCTGAACAACATGCCAGTGCTGGAGCAGTCTGTGCTCACCCACATCAATGTGGACATCTCAGGCATGAAGGTACCCTGGCTATATGTGGGCATGTGTTTCTCCTCCTTCTGCTGGCACATTGAAGACCACTGGAGTTACTCCATCAATTTCCTGCACTGGTAAGGTGTTTAAAATGGAACAAATACTGGAGACAAATAGAAAGTATTGTTAATACTCATGTAACAAAATTCTGCATTTTTCTTGGTCAATCACTGTTAATCTGTTGCTTCAGAAGGACTCCTATTGCTGATCTCTTGTCATAATTATTGTCTCTTCTTCTTCTGTCCAGTTATGGTATAACAAAAGCCTTAAATGTAGTATAAAAATCCTGTTTTTCCTTTTTCTTATATGCTTTAGGGGTGAACCCAAGACTTGGTATGGAGTCCCTGCTTCTGCCGCAGAGAAGCTAGAGGCTGTCATGAAAAAGTTGGCTCCAGAGCTATTTGACTCCCAGCCTGACCTCCTTCATCAACTGGTCACCATCATGAATCCTAATGTCCTCATGGAGCATGGTGTCCCAGTATGTAACCTGTGCTCATGGTTTATACTTTATCTGAAGAGATATTCATGTGGGCTGGATTAATTACCATATCTATGTATATATTCCTCCTCTCAGGTGTACAGGACCAATCAATGTGCTGGGGAGTTTGTGGTGACTTTCCCGAGGGCCTACCACAGCGGGTTCAACCAGGGCTACAACTTTGCAGAAGCTGTAAACTTCTGTACGGCTGATTGGGTAAGGAAAAAGCAAATTCTTATATTTTAAATATGGAAACTTTTTTCCTTTTATTTCACCAAATGTGTTTTCTCATTTTTCACACATCCCTCACAGTTACCAATGGGCCGTCAGTGCGTTGCCCATTACCGACGACTCCACCGTTACTGCGTTTTCTCCCACGAGGAGCTGCTGTGTAAGATGGCCGCTGATCCGGAGAGTCTTGATGTGGAACTGGCTGCTGCTGTTTTTAAAGAAATGGGAGAGATGATGGAAGAGGAAACAAAACTCAGACAGGCTGTCCAAGAAATGGTAAATGTTTTCTTTTTGCTCGATTAATGTACCTATGTAAAATTCTCAGATGAGTTGATATAAACCTGACATCGATTCTGATTCTTTGGATATCTCTTTCCTTCTTGCCTACAAGGGGGTGTTATCATCAGAGCAGGAGGTTTTTGAACTTGTTCCGGATGATGAGCGCCAGTGCCACAAGTGTAAGACGACTTGTTTCCTATCTGCACTGACCTGTTCCTGCAGCCCTGATCGGCTGGTTTGTCTCCACCATGCAACAGATCTCTGTGACTGTCCTCTCGGCAACAAGTGTCTTCGGTGAGAGATTTATGATTGGTTATGGCCGAAATTTGAGAGGACATCTGGCACTTCCTTGGGAGAAGCAAACAAACTGTCAATTCCATTTTTTATGATATTTTAGGTATCGCTATGACCTAGAGGAGTTTCCATCCATGCTGTATGGCGTGAAGACTCGAGCGCAGTCCTATGATACCTGGGCAAAGAGGGTCTCAGAGGCCTTGTCAGCAGATCAGAAAAACAAGAAAGGTCTGAATTGTATTGCTACTGCAAACTACACGCATTTTGTTGCATAAACGTATTCATATCTGTAGCCTCTTTCATGTGAGATGTCTCCGCCTTTGTGTTACTCTCTCATAGATCTCATTGAGCTCAAAGTTTTGCTGGAGGATGCAGAGGACAGGAAGTATCCTGAGAACACTTTGTTCCGTCGCCTAAGGGAGATGGTCAAAGAGGCAGAGACATGCTCCTCTGTAGCCCAGCTGCTGCTCAGCCGCAAGCAGAGGCACAGGTCAGGACATAGATAATATCTTAATTTAATCCAACAGAAATGATTTGTGCAGATTAATCACTCATGACTTGGGGGGCCTGCTGTCAGTAGCCAGCACATACATAGAATTTTAAAAAATTGATCTTTTGAACATAAGTTTTGTAAATAATTCTGTTCAAAGGTAAACTAAATGTTTCTTTTGGTTTATCCAGCCAAAGGACAAATGAGGTAATATCACAGTGAAGTTTCAATGGTCAGATTCTAGTGAAACTTGCCCACAATGATCACCTAATGGATCTTCATTCAAGACCAAGTCATATATGTTGTTTTATTAGCATGAAAAACGAAACTCCTCCTAGAGTGTTATTCAGATTTCAGTGAAATCTGGCACTGGTGAGAGCTAATGGGGCAATAACCTGGTTTTGAGTGGAAAACTTAGAAGTCCATTGATAGTGTTCCACTGTCACTTTTCGCATTTTTGCTATTCCTAACGTGCTGGCAGACCTTCAGCGGTTCGCTTCTTTTAGATGGTAGACCTACTGCTAGTGGTGCTGTGATTGCTTGAAATATAGTCACCATTATGCTACAACAGTAATATGGTCAATCCTATGACATGCTGGTGAATTCACATTTATTTGTGCTTTTTATGACCATGGTTACTGCTGACCGTGTAGTCCTAATACTCTTGGGCTCAAATGCTTTCCTTTTGTGTTGAACAAAATGAACTTATCCTGGATATGACCGATTCCTAACTTACTTCTTCTCAGTGGATGGATGACAAAAAAACCAACACAATTTTTTTTTATGTGCTTCACATACATATTACAATAACATCTGAACTATGATGGATCTTGGGCTGAGTGAACTGCTATGTTATTGACATTTTGGTCTATTTGCATTTCCAGCAGTCGCCTGCGTTCTGAGAGCAGTCGCAATCGGACCAAACTGACTGTGGATGAGCTGAAAGCCTTTGTAGACCAGCTCTACAGACTACCCTGTATCATCAGCCAGGCGCGACAAGTCAAAGTTGGTCCCATTTTTGAATATATGGACATTGTTCTGTTCCCGCCTTTGTGTTTCTGCTTTTTTTCCCTCTTCCTGTAACCCCCTCTTCCCTCAGTCAATATTGTTAATTACTACTATTCTACTGGACTCGTCCTAGTTTTCCTTTACATGTAATGTGTCTGTCATCACCCATGTCTTCAGGAGTTACTGGAGAATGTGGAGGACTTTCATGAACGAGCCCAGGTGGCACTTTCAGATGAGATGCCTGATTCCTCCAAGCTGCAGGCACTTTTGGATCTGGGCAGCGGCCTGGATGTGGAGCTGCCAGAGCTGCCTAGACTCAAACAAGAGCTTCAGCAGGCTCGGTGGCTTGATGAGGTGAGCTTACATTAGATGATATGTTGAAATAATTATTGTGCTTGCAGCATTGTTTAACAGCACAAGGTGAACTTGGGTTTAGATTATGCACAATGAGGCGTCAGTGTTTGATTGGCAATAGAGGAAGGGAGAACATGCTATGAAACTGAACAATAAAATCCTGACAAGAGTACTTTAGATGGCTAAAAGTGATAAAGATTTAGAAATAGCATGTACTTCAGCATCCTATGAAAGCAGCTGTTTAGAAGTCTGTTTTGGGTATGTGGTGGAAAGCCACTGTAGGTACCTAAGGAAGTTACAAATAACTCAAAACTTTCTGAATGATCCACATTACATGATAATCCAAACTGCCAATAATCAAAATGCTTTTGTTTCTCTTCTAGAAATATGCTGTCCTAAAACTCATATTTGAGTATAGGATATATTAATGGCAAAATGCTTGCAACACTTGTAGGCATTCTATGTGTCATGGTCATACAGTGTTCTTTTTCTTTAAGCTGATGCCTCACAACTTATTGCAGGTGTTCACTTTTGTCTACATATAAGGCTCAGTTTTAAGGTTCAGAAGCAAAAACCGAAGCTTTTTCACATCTTTTTAGTTTTTTGTTAGGAGGCAAAAATGACAAAGAATCAATGCCAGTGTCAAGTGGATGTTTCTTATTAGCTTTCTGTCTCTGTACAATGAGTTTATTATATAGATTTCTAAATAGTTCTGTAGCAGTGTAAAGGAAACTACTTAATTCCTAGCAGTTATAGACATGAGAGTTAGAATTATACCAAAAAGAGAGAGCAAAGCGAAGACTAAAAACATGCATCAAATATCAGGTGCGT
This sequence comes from Etroplus canarensis, assembly GCA_015106775.1. Taxonomy (NCBI): domain Eukaryota; kingdom Metazoa; phylum Chordata; class Actinopteri; order Cichliformes; family Cichlidae; genus Etroplus; species Etroplus canarensis. The sequence goes on along the minus strand of VUQH01029736.1, from coordinate 13,499 downwards.
GCCACCCTTGCCGAGCCCCACCGCGTCACTTTGGAGCTCATGAAGAGGCTGATTGACTCTGGGGTGGGTCTGGCTCCGCATCATGCTGTGGAGAAGGCCATGGCTGAACTCCAAGAGATCCTCACCGTCTCAGAAAGATGGGAGGATAAAGCTCGTGCCTGCCTGCAGGCCAGGTGAGGATTCTTATGTCAAGGGAAAACCTTAAATGCACTCTACTTTTTAAAACTGCAGAGGTCACAAGTTTTTGCTCTTGTAATCTCAGGCCTCGACACAACATGGCAACCCTGGAGAGCATTGTGCTGGAAGCTCGGAACATCCCAGCATACCTGCCAAATATTCTGGCCCTTAGAGAGGCCCTGCAAAAGGCCAAGGAGTGGACTGCCAAGGTGGAAGCCATCCAGAGTGGCAGCAGCTATGCTTACCTGGAGCAGCTGGAGAGCCTCCTGGCCAGGGGTCGCTCTATCCCTGTGCGGCTCGATCCACTGGCTCAGGTGGAGTCTCAGGTGGCTGCAGCCCGAGCCTGGAGGGAAAGGACTGCTCGTACGTTCCTCAAGAAGAACTCCACATACACACTACTCCAGGTGGGCCATCATGGAAACATTTAATATGTTGCTTGTGTCAGATGTGTAAACATGTACCTTTGGCTGATCTCTTGTATTTCCCCAAGGGGTTGTCATAGTGTATTAATTCCACATTGAGATGTGTAAATGTTAGAATTTTCTTTTAAATATGAAGTTTGGATAATTATAAATCTCTGTTTTATGATTCTTCTCTTAGGTCCTCAGCCCTCGTGTGGACATTGGAGTATATGGAAACAGCAAGAGCAAGCGAAAGCGGGTTAAGGAGCTCATGGAGAAGGAGAGGGGTGGCTTTGATCCCGACACCCTGAGCGATCTGGAGGAGAGCCTCGAGGAGGTGCGAGACCCTTCTACTGTTGTAGCAGCTTTCAAAGCCAAAGAGCAGAAAGAAGTGGAGGCCATTCACTCACTCCGTGCTGCCAATTTAGCCAAGATGGCCATGGCAGACCGCATTGAGGAGGTTAAGTTCTGCTTGTGCCGAAAGACTGCCAGCGGCTTCATGTTGCAGTGCGAGCTTTGTAAAGACTGGTTCCACGGAGCATGTGTTCCCCTGCCTAAGACGGGATCTCAGAAGAAGCTCGGTGTGGGTTGGCAGAGCAGTAGTAAAGACTCCAAATTCCTGTGTCCGCTGTGCCAGCGGTCACGGAGACCAAGATTAGAAACCATTTTGTCATTGTTGGTTTCACTGCAAAAGCTGCCTGTGCGTCTGCCAGAAGGAGAAGCACTACAGTGTTTGACAGAGAGAGCAATGAGCTGGCAGGTATGCATATAAATTGCTATTCCAAACAGTAACATCTCAGTGGTTTCTTTTGACCTGCAAAATACCCACCCTTCCATTGTTCAAATTTCATTATCAGGACCGAGCACGCCAAGCTTTGGCCACAGAGGAGTTGTCCTCTGCCCTGGCAAAGCTATCTGTGCTGAGCCAGCGCATGGTAGAGCAGGCTGCGAGGGAAAAAACAGAGAAGATCATCAACGCTGAGCTGCAGAAAGCTGCAGCCAATCCTGACTTACAGGTACTTTGAAGATTAATGATTTTTACATTGTTGTAGTTTCACACATCATGTTTTTATAGAAGCATCTTCTATTGTGGCTTTGGATGCAAATATGGAATGCAGCACTAGAGGGCAGTAATATGTAAAATAATGAATAGTTCACAGGATTGGATTAGCAGTCTAAAATGTAAAGCAATGCAGGAAATTGCAGGTTTCAGATGGTCTGATTTGTCAGACAGAAAATGAAGTAGCTGAAGGCCTTGTTGAAGTTATATTTTGCTTTTAAAAATATGGCTTTTCCTGAAGATAACTGTTAAATATCACTTCTTTCAGCGTCAAGCTAAAGAATAGTTGCTGTTTTTGGAAAAGTCCAGTGGGCAAAACCTGTCCTTTGACAACATAAGAGACATTTTAAAATGTTTGTGTGCATGTTTCCCAGGGTCACATCCAAACTTTTCAGCAGTCTGGTTTCAGCAGAACCACATCTCCGCGGCCATCTGTGGACTACGATGACGAGGAGACTGATTCAGATGAGGACATCAGGGAGACTTATGGATATGACATGAAGGTACAGAAGACAGAAGTGGTCTGATTTAAAGTGATTATTTTCAAGCATCTTAGTCCTTCTTTTTGTCTGTTTGGCTCCAGGACCCGGGTGAAGTGAAGCCCTACCTCTTCTGTGATGAGGAGATTCCCGTGAAGTCAGAGGAGGTGGTCAGTCACATGTGGCCGGCTGCCACGCCATCCTTCTGCGTTGAACATGCCTACTCCTCAGCCTCCAAGTCCTGTGTTCAAAGTGAGACCGCATTCGCTTAATACAATTACTTTGCTTTGATCTGTTTACCCATCATCCCCTGGTGCACAAATATGTTTTTGTTATAAACATTTTAATTACATCAATTATGCTTTAGGGGATCCCTTTTTTATGCTCAGAATATTTGCATTTTAGATATGGGCACACCCAGAAAGCAGCCCAGGAAGACCCCTCTGGTTCCTCGGAGCCTTGAACCGCCAGTTCTTGAGCTGTCCCCCCAGGCTAAGGCCCAGCTGGAGGACCTGATGATGCTTGGAGACTTGCTGGAGGTGTCCCTGGATGAGACCCAGCACATCTGGAGGATTCTGCAGGCCACTCACCCTCCCTCTGAGGAGAGATTCCTGCAGGTCATGGAGGTAGGGAGTTCAGCCATTATGCAACCTAATAGCGCAGCTAGATAGGGGCAGAATCCTGGGATTAATCATTCTGGCTGGTTCTGATGGTGTAATTATGCACCATGCCCACAGCAAATACAGAATAAGAAATGGGAATGAACATTTTCATTTGCCTTTGTTTCCCTTTTCTCCAGCCTGAGGACTCTCTGATGGAGAAGCCTCTGAAGATCAAGCTTAAAGATTCGGAGAAGAAGCGTAAACGCAAGTTAGAAAGAGCCGAGCACCATCATATGTTGATGGCTGCTGCTGCCGCCAGTGGAACCTCGGCAATGGGAGAAATACGACCACCCAAATCCAAAGACTTAAAAAGGGTAGGTCTCGAGCTTGGCCTTGGGGGTAAACCCAAAAAGAAGAAGCTCAAACTCAACCTGGACAAGAATCGGGAGATGAAGCAGCTGGCCAAACGGTTAGCCAAGGAGGAAAAGGAGAGGAAACGGAAGGAGAAGGCAGCTGCGAAGGCAGAGGCCATCAGGGAGGGGTTGGAGAAGAGGAAGGAGAAGAAGATTCTCGACATTCCCTCAAAGTATGATTGGTCAGGGGCTGAGGACTCCAATGATGAGAACGCAGTGTGTGCAGCCAAAAACTGCCAGAGACCCTGTAAAGATAAGGTGAGGACACATATCATTACCCTTCATAATATTATGGAAAATTATTACTCAGGTGTACTAACATGCACCTGAGTTTCAACACTGCAGATCCAGGACTCTGTTGCAGTGAAAAGGGCACAAGGGGTGAATCATAGATGGTTGATAGATACAGCTACAGGTTAGCAATTAACAGGAGTCAGAGGTGAATGTCTCACAGTTTCTATTTTTCTAAATCTCAAAGTTGCTTTTTGATAGGAGTATGAAAATATTCTATCATATAATTAATTTAGTACTTTTAACCAAAATGTAAAACACTATTGTATTTTTTACACCAAATACCCTTTACTTTGGAAAAGTAAAATTGTCCAATTTTCAGCTCATTTGGCAGAAGGACCATTGAACTAAAGCCGCAGCGAGGCTGACTGACTGTTCGTTCCTTTGCGGTTAACAAAAATTTTTACTCCTCCTTGAGTATTGCTCAGATTTAAGTTAAAATTGTACATTCTGATCACCTGATGGGTTCTTACTCAGATTGTGCTCAAGGTTAAGGTCACAGTTGTCATTTTACCATTTTCATAAGATTCACAAATCCTAAGAGTATTGGTCTGGATTTCTATCATTCATAAAACGAGTGTTTACATGTGCCTCTCTGTCATCTGTACATAAATGCCATCCACAATGCCATTTTATTGTCATTGTGCAAAAGTACAACACAATCGTATGCAGTCCCATTCAGTGCAAGAGAGACAGCATTATTTTTATTTATGGCATAGTCTTAAATTATGTTAGGGCTGGTCAATAACTTGGGCCATGGTGTAGGTGTAGCATTGGGTCCTACCAGGTGATAATAGGGCAATAACTCTGTTTGCCATCATGATCAGCATAACTTCCCGTTTCTGTGAGCAGAAAACTTAAAGGTTAATTTCCAATGTTCCATTGTTGCTATTCGTATTATGCTGGCAGAAGGTTTTTTTTTTAATGGTTCTTCTTTTTTCTTCTTCTTTTAGAGCTACTGCTAATTATGCAGTGATAGCCGGAAATATTACTTGTTCACTTACCACACATATTGACTCCTGTTAGGGATAGAGTTAGAGCGGGTTGTCCTCCAACAGGAATGTTGACTGTTCGATCCCTGGCTTCTCCAGTATACATGTCAAAGTGTCCTTGGGCAAGACGCTGAACCCCAAATTGCTCCCAGTGCATCCATCGGAGTGCGAATGTGTGCATGGTAGTTAAACACGCTTAAAGACATAGTATAAAGTGCTGTATGAATGTGTGGGTGAATGAGGCTTGTAGTAAATAAAATAAGCCCTTTAAGTGCTCAGAGTAGAAAAGTGCTATGGAAGTACCAGTCCATGTAGATGCAAGTGTTGGAAAAAAAAAAAAAAATTTGCCCTAGATATGACTGCTTTCAAGCCTCCTTGACTTTTCAGAGGATTTTAATTCTTATCAATTTGTGCAATACAGCCAACCACTGATAAGAAAACATGACTTTCTGTACTTCACACGTTACAATAACATGAATTATGAGGGATTGTGAACTGGATGAGGTGCTACGCCACTGATGTTCTGGTTGGTTTAAAAGTTTGTTTTAGTTTGTTGCTGTTTTATAAATTTTTGGGGGTATTCAGAGGTGAGATTTATAAAGTTCAGAACAGGTATTATACAAACGCAACACTTTGTGAAGGCAGTTGACTCACAGTAGAGATCCCAGTCTCTATTCTGTATCAGTGAGTCTCTTATGCTATGTGATACATTTTTACCAAGTTCTACGTTTCTGGGGTTTTTTTTGTTTTTTTTTAAAATTTCAAGTTTTGTAAACACCTGTTTTTTTCCATTTAACTACAGCAGCTTTCACACCTAGTTTTAGTTTAGCTGTAGTTACCGATGATAACTTTGCTGCTTTCAAAGGCCTGATATGGATTTTGATCTTATGGATTAGTGCTCCCTGTCTGCTTACTTTCTACATTGCGAAAGTCCCTGAAGGGCGGGCTGACCTAATGAAATCAGGCCTGCTTCTGTGTTAAAATGTAGCTTTTTCTGCAGTATGCTGTGATATTGGTGCCTTGTCTGATGGACAATACCTGGCCCTCGGGTTCATCACTGTCTGTATCCAGAGCCACTAAAGTCGGTTATTCGGTTATTCCTCAGAGGAATTTCCAAAGCCTCACAAACACTCTAGCATCCCCCTTGTAAACTGGTTTTTGTTTGTTTTTTTTTCTTTTGGTGCAGAGTTAATAACAAACATTTCTCAAAATGAACATCATGTAACTTTATTTAATATCAACAGCTGATAACTGCACTGGAACACCTCGAAGAGAGTTACACATAACGTATTAACAGGGCACACGGATGCAGTCTTGTTCAGAAACAATGCTGTAGACTCCTCCAGGTTAACCAGTGGCCAGTCTCATACCCCTGTGTGTCCCCTCGGCAGCCAATCAGAGCTGGGGAATCAGTAGGCCTGTAGCTCCGCAGGTGGAGCAGGGATGTTGAAATTGTGAAGGTGCTGCCTCAAAACGTGGCCTGCAACACTTGAAGTTTAGCACATCCTCAGCCACAATCCAGCTTTCATTAACAACAAATAAATCAGCAGGAAATGTGAAATATGATCTGGTAAGCTGCTTGTTTTGGAGTTCAAAAACTGCAAGTTATTTCCAAGCTGATTAAACTTTGTCCTGTGCTAGGGCCCTGTCACACCATGACAATTTCACAAGCTTATGCCGACACATCCGAATTCCTCTAAAACGCTGACATGTGCAGAACAATGATGTTAAATGGATGTATACGCAACATATTGCTAACATATATAGAGCGTAATACCAACGAATGCTAGTGTACTGCCAACATTCACAGCTTGAAGCCCGTTTATACCACTTCCCTTAAACGCACCACATACGCAACTATGCAGCAGCTGTATGTTAGAAACACGCTCAGTATGACTGGAACACGTCAAATACGTCTACAAACATCAATATCCATTGCAGGTATGTTTGATATATGTTACACATATGTTAAAACATGTTACTCATAGGTTATGAATACATTTTGGGTACGCTAGACATTATCTCCATGTATTTTGACATATGAGTAACGTGAGTCTCCGTATGCATAAAGTACCTGCAACATATGGTCTGCCTATGCGGAGAGTATGAGCCATACACTAGCAAACGTCAGAGATTTTGTGCATGCTTAAAATTTTCTGGCGACCTCACTGTACTATGACGTTTACCAGCGTACTTGAGCATGCTCTTAACTTATAGAAAACTTACCAATAACTTAATTGACCTACGCTGGCATAGTTACAGTTTTTTTCCTAGTTGACATGTGCTTGTTAAATCGTCAAGATGTGACAGGGGCCTTAGCCTTTTGATGAACTGTTGACCTGGCCAGGGTGGACCATGACTGTAGCCCAAGTTGATAAGATAACGCTACCTTTAACGGGGTTACCTAGAAAAGAAAAAAGATGGCATTAATGGCATTAAAATCAGAGAACTCAGTCTTACATTTTACCTTCACGTGATACATTGTAGCAAAAGTCACATTTCCATACTGCATTGAAAAATATATTTGTTAACTCAGATGTGGGACAATTAACGAAATAGGCTGTACTATTGAAACTATACTGACGATGACAAGGAAAAATGTGGATGAAGAAAAGCAGATATATTGAGTTTTGGAATATGCATTGTACACTGGTTCAAGTTATTATCCATTGTCCATGCTTGACAAGTCATAGTCACGTTATTTTCCAGACACCATAATATTTTCTTGTCAGTGTGCCATTTAATCTTCACTAACATGTCTTACGTGTGTGCTTCCAGGTTGATTGGGTCCAGTGTGATGGAGGCTGTGACGAGTGGTTCCATCAGGTCTGCGTAGGTGTTTCATGTGAAATGGCTGAGAATGAGGACTACATCTGTGTGGACTGCTCCCGCAAGGCTGCCGGCACCAGCGTAGGGATGACTATCGAGGAGGTATCGGAGGAGAGTGTCGTAGTGCTGACGACGTCGATGTGCAGCAGCAGCGTGCAGAGCATGCCGTCTTCATCGGTCATTGCTTCGTGGTCGTCGGCTTCTCACTTAAACCCTGTAACTTCTCATCAGCAGCAGGATCCTCAGCAAGGCAGTTAGCACTAAAAACATGGGCCAAGGACTGAGTACCTCAAAAGATATCCAATATCCAGACTAGTTTTTCAAAATTGGAGATAAAGAGCAACCTTTATGAACAAGTTTGACAAAACAGTGAGTCAAGCTAGCAGAGTTTCTTTAACCGTTGGGATTTTGAAGCACAAGAAAAATCTTCCTCTTTGTCGCTTCAGTAGTGATGCATTCTCTTTCAGAGTGCTAAGATCTGCGCACAGACATAGATTTGTCAGCCACAACACTAAAACCACTGGCGAATGATGTGAATGACCTTAAACATCATCTAGTTACAGCACTCTGGTTTTGGCATTCACGTGGGTGATGCTTTAACAGCCACCTAAACATTATTACAAACCAAAAGCACCCCCATCTGGCTAAGTGGTCCTGCTCAGAAACCGCTCAACACGGCACCCAAGGGGTTGAACTGGCCTCCCCAGATCCAAGTCCAATCACCCATACACATGCCCGATCTCCAGAGGTGAACTCCTGCAGTCCACAGGACCCAAAGCATCTGATGCCAGGCACCTCAAAAACACCCTCAGAGGGTCCCATGACCTTGAACTTAAGGATTAGAGCTATTTTGATGTCACAAGGGGAGGTTTGCACAATACTAGGCTGGTGGTTTTCATGCTGTGGCTCCTCTTCATAATCCTCCTACAACAGTTTTAGGTTTAGAAAAACCTGCCATCTACTTCCTGGTCCTCTGTTGAACAGTAACAAGGCATTTGTTAGACTTGCTTACAGTCAAGCACTCACTTATTCCATCTGTTGTATTCAGTGCAAACAGACAAATGAACTTGCTGCCAGCTGCAGGACATCCTAAACTGTTTCCCTCTGTCAAGCCTTTCAGAACGTAACATCTCAATATGTAGGTTCCAACTAGGAAAAAAAATGGTTGTATCGTAGTGGAATTATTTATAATGTAAATAGCTTTTAAGCAATTAAAACAAATGGATTGTGGCTTTTTGTTCTGTTTTCTCACCTTTAATAAACTATTCCTAGTCAAATCAGTACAAATTGCAGTGTTTTCTTTCGTTAACCATTCAGACTAAAGTTGGCTTAAAGAAAAGGGAGAGGAGCTATATTATGATTAGTTGTTTTTTATGTCAGAACTTTTTAGAATTTGCACCGTGCATCATCTGCCAGACTCAGCAGTGACCTGTGGCTGTGTCATTGAGAGGCTGATTGATTTCCAAACTGTGTTACACCTTCTTTTGTGACAAATTAACCAGTTAAGCTCATACATATAACTACCTGTTTATGATTCTGCTCAAGAAGTAGAGGGTATGTCAGTGTTGCGGATGGGGGCTGGGGCTTGTGCGGAGTTCCATTCCTGACTCATACAAGTCAAATCCAGTATGAACTGACCTCTGCTGCTTTGGCATCCATCTGAGTTAGACAGGTCTGTCACTGCACCCAAAAGGAGTGAAGTTTAGGAATGGGAGTCGTGGTGGGCTGCTAGGGATCAACGAAGTGAACTGCAAGGTTATTTTAAAAATTACATAACTTTTGCCTTGCTATGCAGTTACATCTTCACCACCTGCTGATTATTGTGCCTCCAAACTAACACTTTCTGACCAAAACGCAAACCATTGTTTTTCCTACCGCCCATCAGGTACACATTTCTTTGTCAGACTTTTGCGGTTAAATTCCACCTATTTTTGTAATTTTTGACTGTATAATTTTGGATAGAAAACAAAATATTTGTGAACCTGCTACTTTCATCAAATAGCCTGATGTCAGAAAACACCCACTGGTATAAATAATCCTTTTTTAAAAAATTATATCTTATTTAGCTAAAGTGCACTGCAGCAGAAAATGACAGAAGACTGGCAGGTCAGATGTCATCCTCTTGGACTCTTGTGTTGCACCTTATTTTAACCGTAGAGACACAGCGGATGATGTACTTTGCTCAGAAGGGACCGCATGCAGGGAAAGAGTGGAGGCTGGCCTTTGGTTTAGCATTACAAAACCCCACCTCTCTTTCCAGTCATGTTAAATAGTGAAACGACATTTGCAGAGAAACCTCCAGTTCCAGCGTCACACAGCACATTAAGGGACACTGCAATGAAAGGTAAGCCGTTAAATTTCAAGAGGTTGTGGAGTTTTCCTACACTTATTTTTTATATAATCTTTTTCTTGTTTAGCTGATGACAATTGCATTACAATCTAAATTAATGAACTCTACGGCTGGAACTGTCTGGTGGCAGAGACATCAGCTCCAATTCAGGCATCCCCCAACTAGCTTTGATAATCTGCTGCAATCCTCCTATGTATTTGCTCTTTAGGAGACTCTGCCAAAGCAGACCTCTCCAATGGCACTGGCCATGCCACTGACTTGATGCCACCCTCTGAAGCGAAGATGGAGGAGAGGGGTCAGTGGAGCAACAAGTTGGAGTTTGTCTTGTCAGTCGCCGGCTCCATCATCGGCCTGGGCAACATGTGGCGGTTCCCTTATCTCTGCTACAAGAATGGGGGAGGTGAGCTGGTTAATGGAAGATTAAGAAAATAGAACATCAGGATTATCCTGGTGTTTAAACATTTGAAAGTAATGCAATAAAGCATTTCTTTATGCACTAATGGTTTGATGACATACAAAACTTCATATTCTGCACTGCAGAATTCTTTTTGCAGACTTTTTTTAGAGGCAAAATTCCGCCTTGAATTAATTTGATTTCAGGTGAAAGAAATAAAAATGGATGCATTCAAAAGTTCTGAAAATCTGATTGAAAATGGGTTTTCCCTCTGTGACTTTTGGACATGCTTGCATAGCTGA
>VUQH01029727.1:0-12011 GCA_015106775.1 Etroplus canarensis | reverse complement strand
CAGCTCTGCCACCTCCAGCTCCACCTCCTGTCTTTTTGTCAGTGCCACCATCTCCAAACCATACATCATAGCAGGTCTCACTACCGTCTTGTAAACCTTCCCTTTTACTCTTGCTGCTATCCTTCTGTCACAAAGCACCCCTGACACTCGTCTCCACCCACTCCACCCTGCCTGCACTCTCTTCTTCACCTCTCTTGTGGTCTGTCCGTTGCTTTGGATGGTTGATCCCAGGTATTTAAACTCCTCCACCTTCACCATCTCTACTCCTTGCATCTTCACCGTTCCACCTGCCTCCCTCTCATTCACACACATGTACTCCGTCTTGCTTCTACTGACTTTCATTCCTCTCCTCTCCAGTGCATACCTCCACCTCTCCAGTGCACACCACACTCTAATTTAAAATACATGTGTTTATTAAATGGCCAGAAAAAACATTATGTAGGGTAACAGTTCAGTGCGTTAACCGTTTGCGGACTAATCATCCTTACCCATTCAGAGGCCAGTTTTTAGTGAGGACAAACCCTGAAGACATTCATGTTTTATGCTATGTTATAGTATGTTTTATACTTTGGATTTATAAGTAAGTACACGTGCTCATGCATGTGGCCCCCCTCTGCAATTTGTCCTACAGAAAACAGTGTTCCTTAATTAATTTTTAAGTTGAATACTTCATGAGAAATGTACTTTTACGTGTAGATCAGAAAGTGAAACTTAGAAGTTTAGAAGAAAAACAAACATTTATGTAAGGTTTTCTCTTTCTTTAGTCAGCCAGTTTCTCACTGAGTAATGTTAAATAAAGATATGGCTTTTATAACTTCCAAAATCTCACCGCAGGGTTAACAGAGCTAGAACAAGTTTCAGAATTCCTGCTTTTCATAAGTTTTCTCTCATTTACTGTACAAACACACAGCACAGTGTCACTCACAAACACTGAGAACACGTATGTTACTACAGCATGCAGTGGAATTGTTCAACCCAACAAAAACAAGAAGACACGCTCTGCAAGTACAGACACATCAAAGCTGAATGCAGTACGCCCCAGGCCTTCAACTTCCACTTCCACATTTCTAGCATATTTTTTAACCAAGTGCCTCACAGTTCCTTGCACTATACCATATTTATTAGCACATACTGTAAAGCTGTAGATGGTTTTCTCACACTTTAGCTATTTAGTTATGAGTTGTTGAGAAGATAGTGGTACTATTTTAGAACCGTTTCACACATAAACACCCATTAAACAAATGCATTTTTATTATATTTATATAAATTCTATTAGTAATTATAAATAAAATAATAATGTTTTAATGTACTAAAAGAAGCCTAAAATATCTTTATTTTAACGTGCTGCTCATGGAGAATAAAAACAGAGACACTAGAAGCCAAAATTTAAAAAAAAAAAACTGAAGGTGAGCTTCATAGAAAATTATAATATATCAGACTGATAGAAACCAAACAAAGAGGACGGCACAGGAACACACAAGAGGGAACCAGATGAGCCAGCAAAGACAAAATGTAGTATTGCATAAACAGAGGCTGACTGGGAAAAGACACACAGGTGGGAGTGAAAAGGACAAAAACACAAGAAAGCTAACCCTTCAACCTTTTAGAATCAGTCAGAAGACAAATAACTAAGATGAAGCATGACACAAGACTGAAGACCGGGGAAGACAGGACGCAGGAGGAAAGGACAAACTAGGATATCACACAGTAGTGACTTGTCACCCATGAGGTGTCCGCCCCTAAAAGCATGCCAGACTTTATCATCTATTTACCATGAATGGGACCACCCACTCATTTTTTTCCTGCTTAATTCAGGGTCGCAGGGGGTTGGCTCCTGTTCCAGCTGTCATAGGGTGAGAGGTGGGGTACACCTGGAGAAGTTGTTAGAATTGGCCTTGTTTTTGGACATCAGGAATCCTTATTCTGAGTTTCTCACACTGAGCTCACTCTGTACTGTTATAACTGGTTTTGTTTTTGGACATCATGTATTTTTATTCTGAGGACTATATCTATGTTCTTGCTTTGTACTGAGCTCACTGTGCATATGTAAGATATGTCTGGAACATATAAGCATGTTCCAGAACTATAAGATAACATAACCAGTTAGAACTGATTTGTATACCTGGAGATGGATGGAACGGCTCTAATTTACCTTCTTTAGTTTAATCAGTTAGGTCTGTTGCATTAGGTACGTGCCCAAAACAACAGTCATACTAGTCACCCCCTGCTGGTCAATAGAAAGAATGCAGGTTTTTCAAAACACAAGTTCATCTTTTTTTTGTAAGATTTTGGGTTTTACTAATCCCACCCCAGGGGGTAGATTCATGCATTAGTGTCCCTTTGCATTGGTATTTAACTATGAAGAGTGAAGGATTTTGGGTAACCTGTGCACCTATGCTTATTTGCAATCCTCCAACAGAACAGCCGTGCATGATGCTGATTGGTTTAAAACTGGGCCTGATATTTGGTTAACTTCAGGCAAGTTTAGGTAAAAATTTGTCCCTTCACAGCAGCATGCTGAGTGTCTCACTGAAGCCAGCGATCATTGCACTGGATCACAGAAAGAACTTGTTGGTACTGAGTCTCATTTGTCGTCTCTCTTCTTCTCCCAAAGGTGGTCTACTTTGTCGAGCAATTCTCTCCACGACTCCCAGTCACAACGTGCACAGCTTTATTTCACTGTCATCCCCACTGGCTGGACAGTATGGAGGTCAGACAGCTTAAAATGATTTTTAAAACATGTTTATATAACCGTTCTCTTCCAGGGAATGAGAGAGTATTTTAAGACTCTGTAAATTCACCAGACTATCTAAAATGCATTTGATTTCTCCTTATCTTACTCCACAGAAACAGAGTACCTGAATAAGATATTTTGTAACCCTATAAAGAAGGAGTTGCATTATGTTTGCTACAACAAATTGGGCCAAAAATTTTCTGTATGTGACTACTGGAATGGTAAGAATAGAAGAGGAGGTCTTCAGTTTTAAATGACGAGAGCTGCGCATCATATTCACTCCGTTTTCTCCACAGACCCGCATTATAGATGCGCCTACCTGCAGAAGAACGAGTTTCTACCACTGGTAAACGGTGAAAAATCTCACAATAACATGAAAGGTAGTAGCATATAACTGATAGAGCCATTAGACTCACCGGCCCCTTTATTAGGTACACCTGTTAAACTCCTTGATACCACTAATATCTGCTCAGTGACTCGGTGCATTTAGGGAATGGCAAGACGACCAGCTGAAGCTCAAACTGAGCATCAGAAAGGGAAAGGAAGGTGATTAGGTGACTTTGAATGTGGCATGGTTGTTGATGCCACATGGGCTGATCTGAGTATTTCACAAACTGCTGATCTGCTGGGATTTTCCCACACAACTATCTCTAGGGTTTACAGAGAATGGTCTGAAAAAGAGAAAATATCCAGTGAATGGCAGTTCCCTGGGAGAAAATGCCTTGTTGGTACCAGAGGTCAGAGGAGAATAACCAGACTGCTTTGAGCTGATAGGAAGGTCAACAGAAACTCAAATGACCCCACAACAAATTCAGCCTTAAAGCAGATGGGCTTGAGCCACAGAAGACCACACCATGTGCCACTTCTGGCAGCTAAGAACAAAAAACTGAGACTACAATTTGCACGGAAAGATTGTCGCCTCGTCTGATGAGTCTCGATTTCTGCTGTGACATTCAGATGGTAGGGTCAGAATATGGCACAAACCACATGAAAGCATGGATCCATGCTAGCTTGTAATAGTGGTTTAATGGAGATTTTTATCATGGATGTGCAGCTGACAAAACTGCAGCAACTGTGTGATGCTGTCATGTCAATATGGAACAAACTGTAAGGAATGTTTTCAGCACCAGTTGAGGCAGTTCTGAAGGTAAAAGGGGTCCAGCCTTGTACTAACCAGGTGTACCTAATGAAGTGGCTGAGGAGTTTACGTATGTTTGTACAGTTTAATATAGGGGGAAAAAAACATGCCTTCCTTGCTTTCATTTCATCAGAATGGAAGGAAAACTTCCTTCGCATCAAGAAGCTGGTCCTGATTGGAGGGCCAGATGATGGCGTCATCACACCGTGGGAGTCAAGGTTACACACTGTTTATTCTTTTTTATTTTAATGTGATAAATAACCTGATAATAAATCAGTGGTAGCCGATCATATTTGCTCTTTAAACAATAATAACACAATAATAACACTATAAAATTAAGTAATAAATATTAGCACTAATATCCCGACTACAGTACTAATAGAAAGTACCTGCGACTGCTCGCCTCAGCAGATGGATCAGCTTAGGTAATATGGCAGTGATATGACACAGGATGCCCTCCCTCATGCAACCCTCCTGATGTGGGAGGGGCTTGTGTCTCCGCCTGGACTCGAACCAGGGATCTTTAGTGCACAAGGCGAATGTGTAAACCACTGCACACTATTTAAAAATATTAATCCTAATTCATCCCTCTTTTAACCTGTCATTTTCCTTTTCTCCATTGTCATTAATTTGATCTAAAATCCTGACATGATGTGAAAGAACTAAATGTACCACAGAGCAGATGTCACACACACTGTGCTGCATAAAATGTTACCAAGGGCCGCCACCGGCCTGCGGGCAGCACTCTGAGAGCTCTGGCTGAATGGGACTGTCATCTGAAGGACACGTCTTTACGAAAGGACCTCAGTACACGTGTTCAACAACATGCACTGTGTTCGTAGTGTAGTGGTTTACACATTCACCTCACAAGCAAAAGGTCCCTGGTTTGATTCCAGGTGGGGACACAAGCCCCTCTCACCATGGGGGAGGGGATGCGTAAAGAAGGGCATCCAGCGTAAAACTTCTGCCAAATTACAGATGCGCCTTAATCTGCTGTGGCGACCCCCGGAGGAGAAAACAAGGGAGCAGCTGAACGTACATATGTACAGTATTAGTATCCAAAATATAGTGGAGTAGAAGTAGAAGAGTACAGCACAGAAATATTTATGCATTTCACTAAAGTACTCGAGTAAGTCCTCTCCGTGCTCTCTGTGGCACCGGGTATTGGGTCCAATGGCAGAGACTGGGGGGTAGCCCTGGGGGAGCCAATCCCCCCCCCCCGGATGTGTTACTGGTTGACAGTCTGTGTCAGATTTCATTTATATAGATCTTTACTATTTAAAAATAGTAGGAGCACACACCTGTTATCCCCAGTCTAAATAAAACCCTGTAGTAATTACCAGCAAAGTCTTCAAAGTGACTGTAAATCAGAATGGGAGGGGGTTATAGTATAAGACTGTAGACAGTTTCAGTTTCAAGTCCTCTTTATCCTGACCTGAACTGACTTTTTCCTCTTTTCTGTATAGCCACTTCGGATTCTATG
This sequence comes from Etroplus canarensis, assembly GCA_015106775.1. Classification (NCBI taxonomy): domain Eukaryota; kingdom Metazoa; phylum Chordata; class Actinopteri; order Cichliformes; family Cichlidae; genus Etroplus; species Etroplus canarensis. Next base: position 6,656 of record VUQH01029727.1, on the reverse strand, counting down.
ACAGCAAGGAAAATGTCGTGGAAATGCGGAACCAGGAGGTAAGAGGCAAACCAGAGGTCTGTGTGTACTCTACACCTGGGATCTTTATTCAGGCGTTGCTAGAACCAAGAGTCCTGCAATAAGTTCTCGCTTTAAAGCTGAAGTTTGCAGATGATGGTGTTGCTTTAATTATACTGCGTTATGCAGAGGAGACATTCTGTTATTGATGAATAGAGAATAATAGGAACACCAGTCAGTATGAAACAGTTCAAAAAGTATACACGCAACAAGCTATTTCTAATAGGTTGTGATTGGTAGCGGCGTAAATCAAAAACGTTCATGCTCAGTTGTGTCTTCACCACAACAGACCTATACAGCAGCCGCATCACTGCAGATTGGATATATATCTGCTCTAACTGAAACTGAACACTTTTTACGACAGCAGTTTAGTTTGTGCCTTATCACACAGATATCAGGAACAGTTTGGTCTCTAGCATGTAGACTGGTGGACGTGGAGATTGAACCATAGACTTTCTGATTAGAAGCTAGCCAGCTCTTCCTCTTTAGCTATAGCCTATTTTTGATCTCAGATGGTAGATTTTTGGGGCCACTTTTAACTAAATTCACAACATTACACAGTGTGGTGAGGTTTTACGCTTTTTTCTGGCCATCATACACACAAGCAGTGAAGGGCATGAAGCTTATTGCACAGCTGAGGAGGGAACTTCAGATGGGTTCTCTGTTCTATAGAATCCACAGACAGAGCCAGGATGACTGTAAGGATTTACTGACAAAATATGATTATGCAGGGTGGCCCACGGGGAGGGAAAAAAGGTGGGACTGGGGGTAAAAAGAGGGTGGCTTGGTGCACCTAAACGAGGCAGGGAAGGATCCAGTGGATTTAAATGAAGAGGAGAGAATCTAAAGCTGAGCTGGAGCAGAGGCTGGAGAGGGGAGGTGGTCGAACAGAGCAGGGTGTTGGAGCTCGCAAGGGGTATTTATGGCAGGAGGTGATTAACAGCAGCTTGTGACCTCACGACACACACACACACACACACACACACACACACACTTAACCTTACTCCATGAGGCGTTAGTACATAGCTGAGGCAGTGCTAGAACGCATGACAAGTTGATCACCTGAAGTAACCAGGGTTTAGAGTCCTCCTCCCACTGTGCACTGTACCTCCTCCAGCGAGCTGCCTAAGTCTTCTGGATTCATCAACAAGCTGTCCTGTGATTAATTTCTGTGGCACAGGCAGGAGGACGACAGAGGAGGCGAGGAGGCAAAAAATCAGAGCCAGAAGAAACAAAACTGCTAAAAACTTACAGAGAATGTAACAAACTTTAAATAGGCGTATTGTTGGACTGTTGTGTTAAACTGCTTTGGTGTCCCTAATAAAATGTCAACTAAATGCATCTGAATGCAAATGCATCAAACAGACAGTTTTAAATTTTTATATCTTGACTGAAAACCTCATTAATTTAAAAGTAAATATGATTCTTCTTCTTCTTCTCTCCCTCTCAAAGTTTTACAAGAACGATACGTTCGGGCTGAAGACCCTGGACGCTCGCGGTGACGTGTCGGTGTGCATTCAGCCTGGAGTGAAGCACGTTACCTGGCACTCCAACTTCACAGTGTTCAGGACCTGCATGGAGAAGTGGCTCACATGAAAACGACTCACAGAGTGATGCTGTTACGTTTGTGAAAACCACGCTGATTTAACTCCTGTTTGTGCAGATGTTCAGGATCCCAACAGCTCCACATCTGGTGCTACTACATTTGATCACTGTAGACTTTTAATGCTGTTTACTTTATGATTATGCTTTTATTACAAGGTGGTAACAATGTGTAAGAGGGGTGCAAATACTTTCTTTGATAGATTATAATTGATTATTTTTATGCATTTTGTTAATCAGTTTCTAGATGTTTGCAGTGCATCAATCTAATGTTTTAATTGGCAAGAATGTTTTGTCAGTGATTCGTTTTTGGTTCAGAATTTGTTTGAAATGACTTTTAAATTCAATAAGTATCTGGTTATTTTGCTTTTATCAGAAAAAAGATTCTCTCATACACAAAAGTGGCTTTCATACACAAACAAAACCTCATAGGACCTTTTTTATCAAAAGTTATGTGCAACATATTTCTCCTGTTTTGGCCAGTTTAATCCTATCTCCAGAACCGTAAGTCCGATCAATAAGGTGGTGGTACCGCTGGAACCGGAGACTCTCAGAACCCTGAGGGGGAGCTTGGTTCCAGCTCTCTATCTCTTTTACTTTTTGAGTTATTTCAAAAAATATTACTCCCAGGGTGGTTATTATCCCCATACCCTAACCCTAACCTCCTAACACTAACCCTGAACCCTAACCCCTAACCTGAACTTCCTGGGGTAGTTATTACCCCTTACCTAACCTTAACCCTAGCCCAAAGTATGACGAGTTGTCCTTGAGGGGGTGGACTTTGTTGTGCCTTGAAAATGTCCCTCATTGAAATGGCTTCAAATTTAAGCCTAAACCCTCCAGACAGATGAGCACAGTTGTGTTTTATATGGTGGCTGGGAAGTGTTCTGTCATTTTGTAATTTTGATTTGCACTTCCCAGCCACCGTAGTTTTATAATGAATTCAAACTCATAAAATGGCACAATGTATGTATCACACCCAACATGATGAAGAGGGAGCACAGTTTGGTTGTGCAGCCCGTCGCCTTGAATGAGGAGATAGCCAACAAATTGCTGCCCCCTGGTGGATCTCTGTAGTATGTTTGGAGACTTAACTGCATCACAAAGGTGATTTTTAAAAAAAAAATTGTTAAGGGTTGCACATCTACTGCTAATCTACCACAAGGGAGTGTTTTAATCATGTTTATTTTATGATTGTATTAAAATCTTTTATTATAACTCTAATTTCTTTCCTGTCCCTTTTAAAAGTTTTTTTTTCTAAAATTCATTTTTAGGAATTTCACAGCTTCGTTGCTTTTTAGTGGAGCTAAGTCCTAAATTATGATGCTAATTTCAGTGATGATGGTATTTGAGTTTCCTTATGAGAGAAGAGAGCCCTCTGTAATGTAGCCCAACACAGAATGTTACTCTCAAAAGGTTTCTGCAGTTTGTGTTATTTTTATAAATCCAAAAATTTAGAGCATCCTTGACTATTCCATAAAAGAACAATGCTTCAACATCAAGCCTGATTCTAGAATTATTAAAGGGCTCAATTAGTAAGAATATCTTTACCAATATGTAATATTTTTAGAATGGTATGACTTTTTAAAATATTTATTATTCTGTTTACATGTTCACTACATGGGTAAAAGTACTGGACCACCTACATGTTACACCTACAAGAGCCCTGATGACCTCCCATTCTAAACCTGCAGACATTAACATGGAGCTGGTCCCTCTTTGCAGACATGGCAGATTCCACTCTTATGGGAAGGTTTTCTACAAGATTTTGGAGTGTGTGTGGAAATGTTTGCCCATTCATCCAGAAGAGACTGATGCTGGATGAGAGGGCCTTCTAGTTCATCCCAAAGGTGTTGGATGGGGTTGAGGTCAGGGCTCTGTGTGGTGTGGGCCACACAAAAGCTCATCTAACCATGCCTTTGTGGACATTGTTTTGTGCACTGGGGCGCAGTTGTAATGGAATAGAATAGTGCCCTCCCCAAACTGTTCTCACACAGCTGGAAACATAGAATTGACCAAAATGTCTTGGTGAGCTGAAGCATTAGGAGGTCCCAGGCCAAACCCACAAAAACAACCCCATAGCCTCAGCCCTCCTCCACCACAGTTGGCATGTAGAGTTCTCCTGACAGTTGCCAAACTCAGACTCATCCATCAGGCTGCCAGATAGAGAAGTGTGATTCGTCACTCCACAGAACAAGTTTCCACTGCTCCGGAGTCTAGTGCTTGGTAATGTAAGCCTGCTGGTGCGCAGTTTTTGTGCCGATGTCAACATAAGAGGAGGTTTGGAACTCTGCAGCTGAGTCAGCAGAGTGTTGGTGACTGTTAAACGCTATGTGCCACAGCACTCAGAGACCCCCCTCTGTAAGTTTATGCGGTCTTCCACTTCATGTCATGAGTTGCTGCACCACTTACAGCTTGAAAAGATTTCAAGAAACAACTTGTTGCAACAGTTGCATTCTACTACAGTACCGGACTCGAATTTGGAGAACTCTTTAGAACGACTTCTTCTATCACCAGTGTTTGTAAAGTCAGACTGCATGGCTAGCTGCTCGATTTGATACACCTGTGGCAATGGGACTGAATGAAACCCCTGAATGGACCGATCCATTTGTCCATATGGTGTAGTTTGTCCTGCTCCTGACTATAGTGTGTTGCCCCCTCTGTCCTTTCCACATGATTAGATTAAAGCGTCACAGTGGTGTGATCAATCACTTAATCCAATCACTTTTCCCCAACAAAGGTTATTGATTCACATATATTTAAAAAATACAACAACAAAGAACTCTAATCAGAATCTCACTTTAAATTATGCCCACATAATGTGCTTTCCAGTTATTTTTACTATATTGTTTGTATATGAAAAATAGTTTTTATTTTTTAATCCTACATAAAGATTTTTTTTACATATGCTGGAAGACGATCCCGCAGATCCAAAATGTTGCCTTTGTGGCATGAAATTTTTAATTGGAGCCAAATATTGTGGCGATCTTTGCTTTTTTTCACAACAGCCTCCATAAACTTAATGTTTCCACCATAAAATGCAAAAATGTAACAAATAGAAATATCAGGCTAAACATTTAATATGACTAGTTGATGTTATGGAGCTGCAGGGGGCAATAAACTTTTAGATCACTGTATGTGTTTAAAACCGGCTTCGGTTCGCACTTAGTCTTAATATCAACACCTTCTTCTTCTTCTTCTTCTTCTTCTTCTTCTTCTGGCTGCTCCTGTTAGGGTCTCCACAGCATCTCCTCCTATCCCTGCATCCTCTTCCCTCACACCAACCCTCTGCATGTCCTCCCTCACAACATCCTCTTCTCCTCCTGCCTGGCAGCTCCATCCTCAACATCCTTTGTCCACTATCCCTCCTCTGAACATGTCCAAACCATCTCAGAGTGAGCTGTCCCTCTGATGGACTCATTTCTAATCCTGTCCATCCTGGTCCCTCCCAGTGAACATCTCAACATCTTCAACTCAGACCCCTCCAGCTCCACCTCCTGTCTTTTTGTCAGCTCCACCTCCTGTCTTTTTGTCAGTGCCACCATCTCCAAACCATACATCATAGCAGGTCTCACTACCATCTCACTGTCCTCATACATGTCCTGCACCACCTTCACATACTTCTCTGCCACTCCTGACTTCCTCATACAATTCCACAGTTCCTCTCTTGGCACCCTATCATATGCTTTCTGCAGATCCACAAAGACACAGTGCAACTCCTTCTGACCTTCTCTATACTTCTCCATCAACACTCTCAAAGCAAACATTGCATCTGTTGTACTCTTAAAAAACTCAATATCAACACCAAAGATGGTATATAAGCATACAGTAATTAATTTTTCATGTAACCAAAATCCTGCAGCCTTTTCATTGCCAAATAATTTTAGGTTGGTTTTTCCCCTAATGTTTATGGCTTATATACCATGTTGCTTCTATATAAAATTCAGCATAAAAAAGCTTAGTGTCTGACCCTGAAGATAATATAAACATATCTGCTTTTTAATGAGTAGTGTGACGCTTTACACGTTTGCCATTGTAATTAAAAAAAAACACAAAGTATAAAATATTAAAGTATAACATCTAATAATTGTGATATTATAATAATAAAAAAATTTAACTTTAGCTTTTCCCTTGTCTTTTCCTCAAGGTATCACCCCAGCAGATTATTCAGCATTGCTAATTTGGCAGAGGTTTTATGCCGGATGCCCTTCCTGACGTAACCCTCCATGTCTCCGCATGGAATCGAACCGGGGACCTTTGTGCTTGTAACGCGTCAACCACCACACTGATGAATAAACTGCATCGAAGCTCCTCCCCCTGCCGCTCTGTGACAGGTATGAGCGGTGACGTCAGAACGGTGACGCCCACCTCTCCGCCTCCGCTCCGGTTCAGGTCCCGGCGGAGATTTTTTCCGGTCGGAAACTTCAGCTGGGCTCACACGATGCAGGTCCGGCCACCGTGTCACGGACTGTGGACGTGTCTCTGAAGCTGGACGAGGTCACGCGTAAGTCAACTGTCGCTTTTTAAGCTGTGACGTCAGAGGTTCAGACACGGACAGGCTGAGAGGTTTTCCACCGCGTGGGAAGAGTTTCTATTAGCTGTGGGTGAGGGACAGGCTCCTGTTAAACGCCCTGTGAGGGGGGGAGGCTGAGAGGGGAGACTGAGGGGCGAAGGTGAGGGGTGACGCTGAGCGGTGAGGCTGAGGGGTGAAGGTGAGGGGTGACACTGAGGGGTGACGCTGAGGGCTGGACAGAACCAAAGGTTCATTGATTGACAGCCTGGCTGCAGCGGGTTGTCAGGGCGACGTGTCCTGCATGAGGGCAGCTGCTGACACGTCACACTGCATCAGGTCTTAGTTTGCATTAATTTATTATTTTATTTTTAATTCAGGCTCTTGTTTGCAGTGGTGATGGACAGATTGACAGATGAGGTCAGAAAAGAGTCTCTGTGGACTATGATGTTTGCAGACGACATTGTGATCTGTAGTGAGAGTAGGG
>VUQH01029719.1:3982-26654 GCA_015106775.1 Etroplus canarensis | reverse complement strand
CAATAAAGGCTTTTCTATTGATAATTGAGAAGGGTATGAATAATTTTGGACATGACACTTTTTGCTCAAATGTAAATAAAAGCTGAGAAATATTTTTTTTTCCACAATGATGCCTCTTGTACATCGTCTTATTATCTTCTGGGAGACGCCTGTGTCATTTCTGGTCAAAAAAAACTTGCTGGTTGAATAAAAGTAACTTTAAGTCAAAATTTGCCAGGGGTATGAATAATTATGGGCTTGACTGTACACACACAGTGGTGAAAGTACAAAAATGTATTATACGTTACCGTATTCTTTAAGTACATAAAGTGCTTTAAAAAACTGTAATGAAACCTGCAAATATTAACGAATACTCCTAGAGTTGCATCAGGAAGGGCATCTGGCGTAAAATCTTTGCCAAATCCAAATGGGGCTTCATAATACATGATCCGCTGAGGCGACCCCTAATGGGAGCAGCCAAAAGAAGAAGAAGAAGAAGACACTAAATTCGGCTGCTCCCTTGCATTTTCCACAAGGGTGTCAATTTTTGTTAAGTAAGAAAAAGAGGAGAAAAAAAAAGACTTGCATATAATTGCACAGCAAACCATAGCTTTCAAACTTTACCCAAGTCCATAAACTTTCAAAATGGAAGTAAAAAGGATGTCTGTCAACAGCGAAGCCAGTGAGTGGCAGAGAAAGACTATTACATTCAGCACTTGCATAATAAGCATTGTCCCTGCTTGGATAATAAGTCCGACACTAAGTGAAATGGTGCAGGCGCGTGAGCACACACACACACAAAGAAATGATTCACAGAAAAAAAGAGACAGACGCACTGAGAGGTAATTTTACAAATGGCTAAAGCTATAAGAGCTTTAAACACACACGCATACAGGTACCACACATTCACACAAAAATTGTCAGGTTAACTGTTTCTCTCACTTATCTTTTTCTACTTTCATTTTCCATGTAGTTACTTCAGGATGTCTTTGTTTTGCTTTATCAGAGCGTTGCAGTTTGAGAGAACCAGTTTCTATGTACCACTGTAAATAAAGCTGACAGGCTCCCTCCACCTTTGATCCACTGGCAGCCCCTTTCTGTCTATTATTAAGTTTTCATGCTCCACCCCCTTTGTTCTAACAAGCAAATCTCTAAAATTCACAGCGGCAAATGGATGAGTGCAGTGAAACTGAAAAATGTGTATTTTGCATTTTCTACACTGCAAGCTGCCATGTTAAACTGAGATTATACTCTGACACGGCCAGCTGCAGACACTGTGGATGAGTGCTCCTGTTATAATACTCTGAAGTGCACTTGAAGGCTCATGTGTACTTGGTGAATTGTAGTGCAGTGTCTCTTCGGACGAGTCTGTGCGGTCACAAATAATTGGCAGGCGCACAAAGCCTAGGGCTCACCCTCTGTGTGTCAGGCAGCTATTGTTTCACAAATGGAAACTATAACACACCTCTTAATCTGAATGATGCACCTCCTATTTTAATTTAAAACTCATGAAAAGAACTCTAAACATTTTTTAAAGCCATCTGAAATCTATCATAAATACACTTTAAAAATCTTCAGTGACTGAGGAATGAACTCTGAACTTTTCTGCAAATATACTTTTCTGGCGGGTTATGACACTTATGTTGAAACGGCATGAAAACAGCAAATTACTCGTCTTGTCATCTACCACTTTTCCAGTGGTCTGGGTCGCAGAGGCAGCAGTTCAAGCAGAGAGCCCAGACTTTCCTCTCCCCAGCCACCTCCCCCAGGTCTTTAGGGGGGACACCACGACGTTCCCAGGCCAGCTGGGAGACATAGTCTCTCCAGTGTGTCCTGGGTCTGCCCCAGGTACACCTCCCACAGGAACATGCCCAGAACACCTCAAGTGGGAGGCATCCTACTCAGATGCCCAAACCACCTCAACCGGCTCCTTTCGATGTGGAGGAGCAGTGGCTCTGTCTGAGCCTCTCCTGGATGACTGATTTACTCACCCTATCTCTAAGGGTGAGTCCAGCAGCCCTGCAGAAATAACTTATTTTAGCCGCTTGTAATCGTGATCTAATTTTTTCGTCATTACCCAAAGTTCATGACCATAGTTGAGGGTAGGAACATAGACTGACTGGTAAATCGACAGCTTTGCCTTAAAGCTCAGCTCACTCACTACGACAGACTAGTACAGCATCTGCATCACTGCAGTTACTGCTCTGATCTCCTGCTTAATTCTCCACCCTCCATTCCTAGGCTGCACCTAAAAATTATGTATGGGATCAGTGACAATGGACAGCCCTGGCAGAGTCCAACTCTCACTGGGAATTAGGTCAACTGGTTGCTGGCAATACAAACCAAACTCTCACAATGGTCGTATACAGAACGGATTGCTTGTAGCAGTGAGCCCAATACTCCATACTCCCGAAGCACCCCCAACAAGAAACCACAACAGACACAGTCAAATGCCTTCTACAAGTCCACAAAACAAATGTAGACTGGTTGGACAAACTCCCACGAAGCCTCAAGGGTCCTTGAGAGGGTAAAGAGCTGATCCAATGTGCCATGACCAGGATGAAAACCACATTGGTCCTCCAGAATCCGAGGTTCGACTAATGGCTGGACTCTCTCCTCCTGTACCTTGGTACAGACATTCCCAGGGAGGCTGAGGAGTGTGATTCCTCTATAACTGGAACAATTACTTATCTTATAGAAAATAAAATAATAAACAAAGTAAGTCTCTCTCTGTATCACAGAATCTGCATATCTATATTGTGGTCAAACTGTTATTTTAAACACCTGTATTGGATTTCTTTCCATTCCTTAAAAAAAGAAAAAAAATACTCATTTGTCTAAACAGAATGACAATGACGACGGAGTTGCTTAACTGGCTCATGATTAATCACAATTCACGAATTAATTTAATGTGTGGCGTACAGAAACAAAGTGATACATTTTCTTGTCATTAGTTGGTTGTGTTGCACAAACTAATGAGAATTAAAATCCACTGAGAAGTCCAGGAGGCTTACAAACAGTCATACCCAGGGCAATGGCCCTAGTTCTTGACCAGCTCTAGCCTAGCTTAAGACATTGTGACTAGTGACAGCATTTAAGTACAGATGGTGGAGGGGAGCATGCAAACACTCATGCAAAAACTCATGTTATGAATGTTGCTGAATGCGATCACCATCAGACTCCAGCCTGTGGCCCTAAAGTGACGAGCATTTGCAGAAGAAAGCATGAAGTCACACGCAGCACACTATGTTTACGGAAGTAAATATGGATGCTACACATGTCAGCACGTGAGTAAAACTTCACTTTCTTTTCAGTGACTAGCTCCATCAATGCTGTCTGTCATGCTTGTTGAGTGCATTGTTGACATTTGATCTTGCCACGGCTCGTCTCCTCCGGTGCAGAATTACAATGTCTGTCTCACTTCAATGATGGAAAAAATCGGAAGAAATGCAATATGACTATTCAGACTGAGGATGTTTTGAAAAACATTGGAAACGTATCCGATTTACAAACACATATGGAAGTGATGGGAATAACGTACCTTTCGGCTTCTCCTCCGATTTGACAGAAATTAGATCTGGGCTGTTCAGACTGTCATAGACAAATCGGATATGGGTCACGTATGTGCCAAAAAAAAAAAAATCAGATTTGGGCCACTTCTGCCTGCAGTGGGAATGCAGCCTAGGAGTCTGTCCTGCACCAGAAGTGTGTACGGACACACACTTAGCCATAGCATTAGCTCATTGGCTGGATGAGCTTAACATATACTTGTCTTTATAGCATTTAAAACTGAAGAACATACTGTATCAAAAGAGCAAAACCAAAAAAAATTACCTCATTTGAAAGAATCCACTTACCTGACACACAAAGCATTATGGGTAAACATCCACAAAGACATGGTAACACCATTTAGTTCACTCTGTAAGACAAATAAAACAAGAATAATGATTAATATTGGGGACATTTTGATTGTGGAAGTCTGGGCTCATACAGATTCTAAAAATAATCTGGCTAATAGCTGATGTCAGAATCTATGCACTATTTTTCTCTCTTTAGTGCAAGAGAAACAACAAAATCTTAAGATTTTATTATTGTGTCTTTGTAGAAGCCCAACTTTAATTGCACAACCTGGACAAAAATCTGGATCCCAAATTGAAGGACTGTAAAATTTATGTAACAGAATAAAACACACGTACTACTGAGCCACACCTGTTAATCACTGAATTCAAGTGTTTGATCCAAACATTTGTAATTGAATGGGTTGCTCTAAAGAGCTTTCTGAATTTGAGCATAGTACTGTAATAGGATGCCATATTGCAACAAGTTAGTTAATGAACTTTCTTCCCTCCTAGATATTCCACCATCAAATGTAAGTAGCATTACTGAAAAATGGAATCATTTAGGAACCACAGCAACTTGGCCGACTCAGTAACTGCAGAATTCCAAACCTCCTCTGAGATTAACATCAGCATAATAACAGTGCACCAAGTGCTTCATGGCACCTCAGCCCGATCAAACACCTTTGGGATAAACTGGAATGGAGAGTGCGAGCCAGGCCCTCTCATCCAACATCAGTGTCTGACTCACAAATGCTCTTCTGGATAAATGGGCAAAAATTCCCACAGACTCACTTCAAATGCTTGCAGAAACTGTTATATCTACAAAGGGGAGCCAATTCCGTATTAATGCCTATAGATTTATAATAGGATGTCATAAAAGTGCCTTGTGATGGACTGGTGACCTGACCAAGGTGTACCCCGCCTTTCTCTCCATGACAGGTGGGACAGGCTCCAGTGCCCTCTGCAACTCTGAACTGCATAAGCAGAAGATGTATGGATGGATGGCATAAAAAATTTTGTAAATGTAATATGTATCTGGCCCAATACTTTTGTCCATGAAGCGTATGTGAATTTTGTCAGAGGATGTAAACAGAAATGTGTCTTTCAAATTTTACAATCCTAAAAATCCAAGCTGCAAAATCCTGTTTACTCCCCAACTTCAGAGTCGAGACAAACATGGCTCTGGTCATATGCTCAGAAAACATAAAATAGTGTTTTTTACAGGCAGGACTTCCCAAAATTGGTTAGGTAACATTGATACGAAAAACAAACTGGTGGGCTTTCCTGTAAATACCGAATGATCTCACACATCATGAACAGTTGCTAAAGTCAATGAATAATTCTCAGTTTCCAGTGCTGAGGCACACTTGCGTAAAACATCACCTCACTCCACCAGGGGAGTCAACCCTTTGTCAAGTACATATGTAGGCCACACCTAGATCAAATGTGTGAGTGAGTGCTTTCTAAATATGCTGCTGACTTTTACAGTGTAAAATCATTTAGCAGAATTTAACTTTAATCATCACCCACTGGTTATTCTGGAAATCTCACTCCGGCCCTCAATAAACAAGAAAACCTGCAGCTTTTCCCAGACTATGACCCTGCCTGGGAGGAAGATTCAGAGAGCTCTGAGGCTTTTTTCACACCATGAGACTGACCTGGACCAGTATGGTGCTGGTACAGGTTCATCAAGTTCCCACTGGCTTTGGTTCACATTCAAAAACATCCTATTTTTTGAAACAACTGGTCTCCTTTTATTTGAACAGCTGAAGCATAGTGGAAATCTACTTTAAATCCCTCCATAATGATCAGAATTTTAAGAAGTGCTTTACAGCACTTTCTTTCATTTTCATGTTGCAAACAGACTGTGTGTGTAAAGCAAAGTGTAGGTCACATATCCTATTTCTGCGCAAATACCAAGAGAGTACCTGATTACTGGATCTCAGTCACCATCTCTCCCATTTATCTTTTGTAATCTGGTAATAATCATGTTCTCAGGAAATGTTACAAATCACAAGTTCTCTCTTTTGAATCACATCCTCTCTCCTATCTCATTGTACAAACACGACAAATTAAAAGGAAAAGTTAATATAATTTGGTTTAAAAAAGTTTTGAGCCACTGTGCCTTGCAAGAACAACTTCAGTGATCCTTGGTAGTGATTCTACAAGTCTTTGGAACTCTCCCAGAGGGGGGGAATCCCATCCTTCAAAAAACAAACAAAAAAAAATCATTTTGAGTGTTGATGGTTTTGGTGGTGGGGGCAGTCTAACAAGACAAGTCGAAACCTCCCAAAGATGTTCAGCTGGGTTAAGATTCAGTGACTAATTACCCCTTATACTGTAATGATGGGAGGCAACATGGAAGAAGCCAAACATGGAAGCATTGCAGAATCCCCTTACTTTAGAAGTCAAGTGCTCAGGTTTTCCCTTAATTTGCTGTTGATCTTTACTAAAAATGCTTAAAGAAATGTGATAATGATCATTTTTATGTCACAAAATTTGAGCAACATAAACACATGTATTTTTAGGCTACTACTACCACTGATGTACACACGTGTAAAATGGATTCAGAGTTCAGTGCAAGAAGCTGTAACCGAATGTAAAGCACCAAACAAAAAAAACAGCATTTTTGAGAATGCAGTATGACTTTATAGCACAAGACAGGAATAATGGTTTATATGCACAGGGATGTACCAACCCAATATCAGTAGATTGGTACCAGTGATAACAGGCCCATCAATAGGGCAGATCTATTCAATTCAGTCCTATACTCATCAGCCACTTTATTAGGTACACCTTTTCAACTGCTCATAATTGAAATATCTAATCAGCCAATCACACAGCAGCATCTCAGTTCATTTTAGCATGTAGACATGATCAAGAAGCCCTGCTGAAGTTCAAACAGCATCAGAATGCAGAAGAAAGGTGATTTTAATAACTTTGAATGTGCCATGGTTGTTGGTGCCAAATGAACTGATCTGCTCAGAAAGTCTACTGGGGTTTCTTTGCAAAGCCATCTCTCTAGGATTTACAGAGAAGGGTCAGAGAAAGAGAAAACATCTAATCAGCAACAGTTCACGAGGCAAAAATGCCCTGTTGATGCCAGAGGTTGGTGAGAATAGCCAGACTGCTTCTAGCTGTAGGAAGGCAACTGTAAAACAAACAACTACTCATTACTACCAAGGTAGAAGACCGTCTCTGAATGCAATACATGTCAAACCTTAAAACAGATGGGCTACAGCAGCACAAGACCACATCAAGTGCTCTCCTGTCAAGTAAGAACAGGACACTGAGGTTATAATTTTCGAAGACACGTAAAAATTGAAGAACAGACGATTGGGAAAATGGTCTGGTCTGACAAGTCTCGATTTGTGCTATGACATTCAGGTGTTAGGGTCAGAATTTGGTGTAAACAACATGAAAGCATAGATCCATCCTGTGTTCTGTCAACAGTTCAGACTGGGGGTAGAATGGTATGGGGACATTTTCTTGGTAAATTTTGCTCCCTTTAGTACCAAACTGGGTATGGTTTAAATGCCACAGCCTACCTGAGTGTTGCTGCTCATCACGTCTGTCCCTTTATCACCACAGTGTACCAGTGTTCTGATGGATGTTTCCAGCAGGATAACACATCATGTGACAAAGCTCAAATCATCTCAAACTTAACCATGACAATGACTTCACTGTACTCACATGATCCCCACAGTCACCAGATCTCAATGCTACAGACCACCTTTGGGATGAGTGGAACAGGAGAGTCACATCATGGATGTGTAGCTGACAAATCTGCAGCAACTGTGTGACACCACCAAGCCAGTATGGACTAAAGTCTCTGAGGAATGTTTCCAGCACCTTCTTGAATCACTGTCACAAGGAATTAAATCAGTTCTAAAGGCAAAAGGCTGTCCAACACAATATTAGCAAGGTATACTTAATAAAGTGGCTGTGAGTGTATGTGTTTAGTAACCCATCAATCAACAGCAGGATTCCTTGACTGTTACCAGAGGAGCTTTACTTTACGCCTGCAACACCAACAGCTTTTCTTTGTATGAGTGCAAAAAAGTTTTTTTGTTTGACACAACTGAAAAGGTCCAATGACAATGCTTTGTCTGTCAACTTCTATCTAACGCTCACACATTTCACTCGTTATGTCCGATCTAACATTTGTTGCAAAGCTTTTACTGCACTTATATTAACACAGCATATTATTTAAAACTTGAATAATATTTTACTTCACCTGCCTTGTGTGCGTTTTGGAGGAGGTGCCCTCACAGTGAAAGTGGAAGCAGGGAAAGGAGAAACTGGTGTGAAAATCTGAGCAGAAATAAAACAAATTCAAAAAAATTAAGTGAAAAATAAATCTTTTTTACATTTTTTCCATGCCATTCATCTTGGTCCTGTTGCCATTTATTACTTGACTTAATAAATTTATGTTTCACTTCACAATGTTTGGAAAGCAAAATTCAAGCCTGACTGTGCCTTGCAGATAAAATAAAAATGCCAATAACTTCCTCATAGTGAGGAAGACAGTCTATTCATTTAACTGACATCAGACTGATACTCAGCAGAAATCCAAAGCCAACGTATCAGTTTTTTTACTGAAAATGATAAAATGCATATTAGTGCAACTTTATTTAGCTATAGACAGAGTTGAATTAAAGTGCGCAGCATATTTTTTTTTAAAATAGTTTCAAAAAGATACACTGATGTTTATAATGCAATGTGCTGCAACTTCAAAGTTTAAAAATCTGATTCAAGTACGAAGTATAGCGGAAGAGCCCAACCTCCCAAATCAAAATAGTTAGAGCACAGTGGAAATGTGTGTGTGTACTGTATGTGAAGAGTTAAAGTAATCAAGAACACCAAATGAAAAATACAACAAAAAAAAAAAACCAAAAAAAGAAGTTAGTTTTTTTGGTCAGCGGCCAAATCCGAAACATCTGCTGGCTCTTCCCCCTGATTTGTGCACCGTTAGAGTGTGTGCGTGTGTGTGTGTCAGCCTTCTCAGTCAGTTGGACACACAGCGCACTCAAACCACACAACACTTCAGCATGCACCTGCCACCGCTGAGATAGCTGCACGTATGTGTGCATTTGTCAGTTTGTGTGTGCATCAGAGTGTGTCAGTGTCTGTGTAGGAGGGATGGACAGCTGATCTCTGCCCAGCTCTTTTGTGAGTTGCACAAGCACACATGAAGCACAAGTGTTCTTCCTGCACACAAATACACACACAATGACAGAAAGATTCTGTGGCTGTCATCCAGCTCAGTTTGTGCACTGGAAACTTAGGTAGTGCGGCATTTTATCAATAATATTCCCACACTTCTTCCTTTGGATCTCCAGTTTTCCCAGCATCTGAACTAAAATTATCCAAGACAGTGAGATGGAGACTGCAGTAAAATACAGTGAAAAAAATGTATGTTTCTTTTGGTGTTGCATGTAGATTGAATTATGCAAGTTGACCGTCTTCTCCCTTTTGGAAACCACTTTTTCTTGAAGGAAAGAACATGCAAATAATTTCAAGAAGCTGTTAAAAATAAACAATGAACCCCTAAGTGGCTTGCACTTTGCTTTCAGCAAAAACAAAACACACATACTTGCATCAAGAGAGCTGTAGCAATTGTGTTAAGCCCCAACTTTGTAGTTAGCAACGGAGAGTTTCACTGTTAATTATTTGCATAATAGACATTGTGGTAACCACACACGCACACGCGCGCACACACATACACACACACACAAAGTCTGTCTGTTAGATAGAAAGAGGGAAGAGTGCGAGGGAGCCACAGAAAGTCAATGAGAGCCACACAGAGAGACGGCCTACTTCCTGACTGTGATTAATTTCTGTTACTAAGCAGCTCTATGGTAACACAGACACAGCTACACTGAGCTCGGAGCTGGTTTACAGTATACAACCACATAACAAAAGTTGACCACATAGTTTCATAATCCTGGCTAGAATCATGAAGTATTTAATAATATATATTAGCACACTGCGGTCTTTCAAAAGATCTGAAAATAACCAACACATCCACAATTTACGATCGCAGTGACTTATCAAATTTTTCATGAGAATGTGAGATTCAGCCATGAGTATTTACTTTATGTGCACATGTGACAAATTAGTGAATATGAATAAAAGTCCTTCCTGTTCGTTGAAATTATAAAGATTGGTGATTTTTACTGCACTGAACGTTTCATTTCAAGTTGGTACAAAATTTGTAATCGAGTCACAAATAAATCACATTGAAATCTGACCCATCACCTTAATAATGACAAGTTTTTTCAAAGTCTCTTTATCATCCGCTTTTATTTTTACAACCAAGCTTTATCTTCAAATGCCTCACAGCATGCTTTCTCAACCACAGAATCAAAACACAAAAAACCAAGCTGTGTTGACCTCAAAGAGGTCTTAACTGCATCTGGACAAAAGACAACTTGTCTACTAACTAAAGTATTTGTGTATTTCCTAAATTAAATCACTTAGTATTATGTAGCTATGATTTACTTCCCAAGTTCCTGTGTGAGAATAGGATCAAAGTAACAAATGGGCATCAAAACTGACTTAATGCATTTTGGTTACAATGCTGCTTAACCTCCTTACTGTCATCTTAGCAACGATGCTCTGCCACCAAAAGGTTGTGATGAACTACAATTAGCTGTGGCCATGGCCTATGTTTGTTCTGCAGAAGCCTGTTATGCTATTAGCTTGTATTATCCAGCTGGAAGCCTGTGGAGTCTCTCTCTCTCCAACTCTGCTGTCATAGTGCTGGAGAATTACAGCCGCCGTCAGCTCCAGCTAACCAAATTAGCACTTGTTATGCAACCTGCTACACTTGGCTTCAACTCTGCACAGCTTTCCATATGGTCTGCACATTGGAAGGCAGTGCAGACTGCTACACAGCTGAGTGGTCACATTTTATTCCTTTTTTAAGCACTTTAATGTGTTGTGTTACCCTTATATGCAGTAGAGGTTTACTGTTAAACTACCTCTACAACACAACAGCAGGGAAAGTCTGAATTCAAAGCCAGAAACTCAAGTTACATGCATGTTGTGATATCATAGCCAGATGCAATCTGAAAAATTACCTGTAAACTCATTTGGCAGCAGAAAGTGTCACTGACTCTCATTAACAATCAGTACTGTGCAATTTAAGTAGCTCCATGTAGTACTCAAATTAAATTACCGTTTAATGGCATTAACCTTTCAATGTAACAAGTTACTTTAAAACATTAAAACAACACAAAGACATTTAAATGTCTTATACCACTTTAAATTAGAGATTAAACTTGTGATGAAAACACAAATCGAAAGTGAAAATCTTTCTTTCCACGTAAACAAATTTATATTAGTTCAAAATGTGCACAGAGTCAAATTAGAGTATTCAGTTAAATTTAGGAATACTTCCTAAATAGTTTCCTTGGTAAGCATTACCCGCTTTCACTCCCTTCACTACTCTCAAGTCATTTGTCAAAACTGTTGCACATACGAAAACCGACCACTTTATTAGATACACCTTGCTAGTAATAGACTGGATGCCTTTTGCATTCAGAACTGACCTAATTCTTCATGACATCAATTCAAAGGAGTGATGGAAACATTCCTCAGATTTTGGTCTACACTGACATGATAGCCTCACAACAGTCATTGCAGATTTGTCAGCTGTCTTCCATGATGTGAATCCCCTGTTCCGTGACATCCCAAAGTTGCTCTATTCGATTGAGATCTGGTGACTGTGGGGATCATGTGAGTACAGTGAACTCACTGTCATGTTCAAAAACAACAATTTGAGATGATCTGAGCTTTGTGACATGGTGTATTATTCTGCTAGAAGCAGCCATCAGAACACTGGTACACTGTGGTGATACAGGGACAGACATGATCAGCAGCAACACTCTGGTAGGCTGTGGCATTTAAAATATGTTCAATTGGTACAAAGTATGCCAATAAAATATCCCCAGCTCCATTACACCACCAGCACCACCCTGAACCACTGATACAAGGCAGGATGAATACATGCTTTCATGTTATTCACGTAAAATTCTGACCACGCTACCATCTGAATGTCACAGCACAAATCGAGACTCATCAGATCGGGCAACGTTTTTCCAATTTTCTATGGTCCAGTTTTAGTTAGCCCATGATAACTGTGGCCTCAGTGTCCTTTTCTTAGCTGACAGGAGTAGCACCCAGTGTGGTCTTCTGCTGCTCTAGTCCATCTGCTTCAAGGCTCGACATGCTGTGCTTCTGAGATGCTCTTCCACATATACTGGTTGTACTGAGTGGTTATTTTATTTCAGTTACTGTTGTGTTCCAGTCTGGCTATTCTCCTCTGACATCAGCAAGGTATTTTCCCTCAATGACCTGCCACTCACTGTATAGTTTCTTTTTCAGACCATTCTCTGTAAAACCCAGAGATGGTTGTGCAGGAAAATTCCAGCAGAGCAGACTACCCGGCACCAACAACCATGACATGTTCAAAGGCACTTAAAATCACCTCCTCCCCCATTCTGATGCTCAGTTTCAAATTCAGCAGTTCATCTTTACTGTCTACATGCCTAAATGCATTCAGTTGCTGCCAAGTGATTGGCCGATTAGATATTTATATTAACAAGCAGCTGATAAGGTATACCTAATGAAGTGGACGATAATTGTTTGAAAACAAGCTTGAAGGATTAATTAAAGTACAAAAGGATGGCCTTAACAAGGCAGTGGCACATACATAAACACACACACACACACACACACACACACACACACACACACACACACACAGACATTTTAAGATCACACAGATGACCTGGCTAACAATACAGTTCACAGTTTGAGACAGGTCCTGTGCTGGCACTGTGATATATATCTTGTGTTTTGATGTATGGCACCAACAAGTATAAATGAAAGGGCCGCATTTTTCCAAGTCTCTCTGAAAATAGTCAGGTGCCCATTTGAACAAGGAAGCAGGTTTTTCTTGTAGTCATTCCTCCTCTTCATACTGTGAAGTGACTGAATGGCTTATCTGAAGCAAATGCGAGGCTTCAGCAAATCTGAATAAATCCTATGAATTTTGAACCTAATAATGGAAGAATCACAACATATACTATAATGCATACAAGAATAGTGTAGTCTTTCAAAAGAATTTCAAAGAAACAAATGAGTGATTTGTGATGACAGTGAGTGATCCATATGCATTTACTTTACGTACGCTGATAGCAAATAAGGGAATACTAATGAAAACACCTCATGTTGCTCTGGCCGGTGATTGCAAAATACTTGTGGTTTTTGATGCAATCAATTGTTTACCTGAAGTTCATATTAAATTCATATTTGAGTCACAAATGAATCACCTATAGATTTGACCTATAATGTTAATAACAGGAGTTTCTCAGAAGTTACTCTCAAATCCCTCACAGCATTCTGCTTAATGTAAACAAGAGTCCCTGCAAATTTCAACGTGTTTCCAGTATATCCATGGTGAGCATAAAATACATTTTGAAGTATAGCTACATCTAAGTGAATTGCCTGGCTAGTATGTGAGCAGTAATGTCAGTGCTGCTGTTACTGTTCAAGAGCTCTTCTACTCAGGTTACTCACTGCCTATTACGGAGATATAATATGATAAAATGAAATGCACAGAACTTGGCCAATATGCCTCTGCCTTAAATCTGACCTTGACCTACACTCTGCAATGAGTCTGGTAAAGATCAAGCAAATAAGTCAGCTCCTGTAGTGGTAAGAACATTTGTAACAAATGGACAGGTGGCCTGAAAACACAATACCTCTGGGGCAGAGGCATAATTAAACTTTTTCCCTTTATCAGGAAACCTTACGCACTTTAAATTATGACTGAAGAAAACCATCACATGCCACTATTCTTTTGAGAGCCCAGCCACAGGGAGCCACATGCCAGTGCTCTCCTAGTGCAGGTCCCTAGCCTGGATAAATGGGGAGGGTTGCGTCACAAAAGGCATGTACCTTAATCTTTACCAAATCAAATATGGATTTCCTTACTGGATCAAAAGAGGCTTGGGTCAAAACAACCACCTCTGGTTCTGTTAGCCAACAGAATGCTGAAAAACTGTGTTGTTCAAAGACAAAGGAGATACACTGATAGAGTGAGATAATCCACTGAAAAAAGGAAGATGAGAAGTCGATTGGAGGATTGGCATTTAAAAATATACAGAATGTAGGGAACAGAGTCATACTCAGTCCCAACTCTAGCAGATCAGCTGGTTTCCATGCCAGCCAAGCTGGTGGCTCACCACATATGTCCCTGTGCATTGTACTGGCAAATCCAAAATAGACAATGGCTTTAACCTGCCTACACTTTCTCGACATACAGCCGCTTGGCAACCCACCTTCACCCTGACTCCTACTTTAGATGCTGTGTCAGTCTTAAGGTGCAATGATGATTGACACGTTGGTTATTGCTCACTCAAACTCTGATGCTTCTCAATCCCTGCATCAGCGCTGGAATAGGAACAGAAGTTGAAAAAGGAAAAAGGTGACTGCAGAGATTTTCAGTGCATGAACACAGATTGTTGCAATAGCTGAAAACAACACATCAAACATTGGAGCAGATAGGTTACAAAAGCAGGAGAATGCACCAGGTGTCAGTTAGCTAAGAACAGGAAGTTAAGGCTACAATTATCATGGACTAACCAAAATTGGACAATAGAAAATTGGGTAAAACGTTGCCTGGTCTGATGAATCTCGATTTCTTTTGTGATATTCAGATGGTAGGGTCAGAATTTGGGGTAAACAATAATAAAGCATGGAACCATCCTGCCTTGTATCAAGAGTTCTTGGCTGGTGGTAATGGTAGCACAGTACTCAAATGCCTCCCACAGTCACCAGATCTCCATCTAATATAGTACCTTTGGGATGTGGTGGAACAGAAGATTCACACCATGGATGTGTAGCTGATAAATCTGCAGTAACAGACTGATGCCATCATGCCAATACAGACTCTCTGAGGAATGTTTCCATCCCCTTGTTGAATCTATTCCATGAATAATTAAGGCTGTTCTGAAGGGAAAGGGGGGGGTCCAGCATGGTACTAACAAAGTGTATGTCACTGAGACCCAAGAAGACTTTCGTATGTATTTATCTGTTTGGAAACAAACACTTGCATCAATCATCATTATGCCTGTTATCCAAGTGCCACTGCTCTCATCACTTCCAGCTGTCCCTGAACAAAGCTGTATCATGACAACAAGTCAGCTTGTGGATATCCAATACTCACTTATTAAGCATCTGAATACTACAGAAGAAAAAAAGGAAAATATTCTTCTGCCTACAGTGGTCCTGACAGAAATATGTTTTAGTCTGCATCAGTTTTACATACTGCTGTTATCAAGCCTTTACTAATACACTGTTTATATTAAAGGCAAATAAAATAAGATGGTCAGAGGAAAATAAATATTAGAACTTTGTTAAATAACCTATTGAATGAGTCAACAGAGCCAATAAAACCAACAAACTGTCAGGCTGATATCAGCTGATATCACCGTATCACAAATACTGTACTGGCATATATTGCCCCTGGGAGAATAAGCACAAACTAAGAAAGACCCAATTTATAAACAATGTCACAATTAAAAAGCTTATCCACAATAGGCTGCTGCAAGTGTATTTTCCATGTAAACTGTCCTCAGTTACATATTAACAACAGGTTTAAAAATGTGTATGGGCAAATATGCCATCTGACTTGTCTGTTCTAAGAGTCTTCTCTCCTCAAATAAAAAAAATGTGTTACTCTCTATTGCTCTATGGCTTTCGAGAAAAAAATATGTATGAAAAATGCGTGACTTAATGTACTTTGATTTTGGAATAAAATATTTTATCATCATATACTGTAACAAGATCCTGCAGATACATTTTGCTGAGGGACTATTATGGTGATTATGGTGTTCAGGCACCACAGGAGACTTTCAGGGGAGTCAGTGGCATGGGTGTGTATGTGTGTGTGGTTAATTAGAGCACTTGGTCTCAGGAGGATCAGACCTGGAAGACAACTGTCTCTGCTACGTGACAGAAAGCCAGGGGCAGAGTGTGTCTGATAAGTTGGTGGCAGCGAGAAAAGACAGACATAAACAAACACAGATAAGTAGACAAGCACGCACACACCCACACATACACCCCTTGGTAAATACATGTAAATGTACATAAGAACCAGATGAGTTGGTATTTAAAGGTGCCCCGAAAGTTTCCAAAATTAACAATGTCAGCTTGTGGATGTCCAATACTCATTTACTGAATGGCTGAAAGGCAGTTCTGGAGAATCATGTTTGCTCTTATGTGGATGTGGTATCCAATGCACATCCCCTGAATGAACAATGAATTGTGTGGTTTGCCACCAATGTCATATCTGATTCAAATCCCTAACAAAGACAATAAGTGAAGTTATTGTAATCCAAGACCAGAATCACATCAAGGTTTGATTGTTATGGTTTAAATGTGGCAAGTATTTCCTTGCTGACTGAGGATAAGACCTTGTAGAAAACCTGCTATGGAGAACTGCACTGTCAAGCCTTGCCCTTCCTCCTCTTCCTTCTGCTGCTGCAGTCATTGGCCAGGATATTATTTAAGCCCTCACGTGGTTAGATGAATTCAAGCCACTAAGGATCCCTCACTGGGCAGGCTGCCAAGTTCGTGTTAAGATCTCGGACTTAAGTACATTCCTGCACTCTTGCTGCAGCACTATAAGGTAGTTTTGGCATTGAAAACAGTATTGAAGCATACCAACATTTAACCAGACAAGACACTACCCTGGGGCATGAAGAGGCTAATTATAATAGAATCATTCCAAAAACACAGTGTAAACAGAGCCAGGTGAATCCTTGAACATATAAAGTATGCACAATATCGCATGATGCTTAACCGTTAGAATGCATAAATAGCATTACGCATTCCACCCTTTATAGAGATTAAAGCTGCACAGAGAAGGGGGTTAAAAAGCGCCTGAACACTTGGTCTACATGTTGCAATCCTTTTCAAAGTTCACTTTGGGGTGCTGGGAAGAGCAAATAAGCCAAAAGGAGCCAAAAAAGTCATGAGCCTAGCCCTCAAAGATAACATATCCAGAGTTGTGAGATGGCACCTGTCACGTAGACAAACTGAGACTTCCTATAGTAACATACCTGCACAATAGCAAACATGGACAAACCAGCATAAAAGCAAATAAAGACAAATTCTTGTGCCTGCACTAGCAGACAATAAGGTCTGCGCTGTGCGCATTTCTGTTCAGCATAAACCTGCAGAGCATGTTTTGTCCCAGCCCCACAGCTCATTCTACCAACATGCATGCATATGCTATATGGTCCAGTAACAGGTATTCTGCATAATATTCCAGAGACTGGGACACAGATGGGCACTTCACACTGCAAATAATTTTAGTTTTGGTTTGCAAATTGGCTTTTAAGTGCATGTACATTAACCAGAACAAAAAGCAAAGACAACAGCAAAAGCAAAGCACACATTGGAACCATATGTCAATTTGAAAAAAAAACAAAAAAAAAAAAAACATGTTTGATGTCAATATCTCCGTTCCAGTTCACGCAGGGCTCTTCATCACAAAAACACATCAATCAAATTTTTGCATTGCTAAAACTTTCACGAAGGGTTACAACTTCGTAAGACTTCACAACATGTCGTAACGGTGTCACAGACTAATTGCTTCATAAATGTGAGTGTATCCAAACCTTTTGTAACACCATCGGGCTGGTTCTCCAAATTTTTCCCTCAAATGAGTGCCACGAATGTTCACTAAGCAGTTGCAACACCTCACAAAAGTCATGAATACCTCGTAACACGTTACGTGAATACATAAGATTTTGTTTCTGTTTACTAAACAACTCATCACATTTTGCATCTTTATTGTAATTGCTCTGTAATCTTTTGCAAGGAGTTGTAAATGCATCGTAACTGTTTCTTATTCATTTTGTAAAAACTGCATTCCAGAGGTCACTCCACAAGGAATCATTGTGTATTTCATGTTGCACTGAGTAACAATCAAATTCACATATGTGGGAACTCAGCTTAAGAGGACTGCATCAACATGCTGCACTGACTGTCAAAATTACACGTTCTAAACATCGAAATAACATTTGTAAGTAGTATTTTAAAAACATTTTTAGGTAATGAATAATAATTTGTCTGTAAATGGACATAACAGTGAAAACAGAGTTTCTATTATAATTGAAAACTCCCACTCCCTGGACTTTCGGTTTCATAGTAGGTGCTCACAAGATATCCCATAAGGGACGGAGCCCTATGGAGCTGTCCCTCTAAAATTTCATGGGGTAAACATTTTTCTTGTGACTAATTTTTGATTTTGATTTTTTTAAATGGGTTGATTGCAGTAAAATATCTTTCTGTGAATCTCTGTGACATTACACCAACATGAGCCACTGTACTGCATGTGCCATTTGTTTTGAGGCATGAAAACAGAAGACAATTTCTAGCAGGAGCCTTCTGATAGCAATCATCTTTAACCACCGCAGCCAGCTGCTTCGCATTCACAATCTTAAGTTTATCTTATGGTTTGACTACAGCTCTAACTACTGGTTATCATTTGTAAACAGGTGCCATCAAGGGAGTGCATCCTGTTGTAAATCCTTAACTGACCAGTCAGCATAGATTAACAGAAGGGCTTGATGTGTGGGACAGTGTGGGACACATTAGCAATGCTGTGAGGTGGTCTGAAATTTTCATATCCAGCTTAAAAAAATGTAAATACTATAAACTGTGCTGGTTACTAGATTGACATGTAGAATATAAAGGCCAAAGGTATCTGAATGCAACTTTTCCAACTGTCTTGCTAAGTTGATACAATAAGGATCAAAAGAGGCTTACGTTTGTTCTTACGGTCTCATGTGAGTGTATTTATATACTGCTGTATTCTCTATTATTTCACTGTTATTTCAGCTGCTGTTCTGTCTGGTAACCATCTTTGGATTTCAGTAGGGATGCAGCTATAGATTGCCATACTTTTTGAGCAATATCTAAGAATTTTAGCCAGTTATGACACACATGCCTCACTTCACACCATATTTTCACTTTTAGGAAAGTGAAGGATAACTCTCGCAAAAGATTCAAAAACTTTAGATCTCAGTATATACTGCTGTTTATTTTTCTATGTGGTAGTTTGTATCATTTCACCAAAAGCCACAAAGCTTCTGAATTTTTGGTGACTTGTAACTTTCCCTTATTTGTGTAGCATTAGACAGACTAACCTTCACTTGACTAGGGATGTCACCAGAATCAATACCAACAATACCCGTTGATACCAAACTTCAGAAAATGCAACAGTATTTCCCTTTTAAAATTAAACATATGTACTATTGAACACAGCAGAAGCCCCGAGGTTGAAATTCTTCTGGAAATGATGCAAGGAACTACAAGTGTTCTAGTCTGTCCTTACATGCTGAAGAACACTGATGTCCACAAACAGAAAAAAACTACATGCTGAGATGGTAACTAGTGCATCTGCTGGCATAGATCCACCCAGCTTGTTAATAAGAAAAGCAATCAGCAGTTGGGTATGGAAGTACTTTGCGTTCAAGGCCAGTGACCAAAGAGTAATAATTGATACACAAATGGCAATTTGCAAACAAAGCCATCATAGGAAATATTTCCACTTTAGCGAGGCACCTAAAAGAGAGCAGCATCCAGATCTGTTCAAAGAATTTAAGGTTTCAACTCATATTTACAACATCCAAAATATTACTGTTCTTAGCCTCCAGTGCCCCCGCGACCCTGAAAGCCCGTCACACCATGACGATTTAACAAGCTTATGCCGAAGAATTCAAATCCCCTTAAAATGCTGGAACAATGATGTTAAATGGACGTATACATAACATATATGCTGACGTACTGTAAGAGCCATACGTGGGCGTCAGAGGTTTTGTGCATGCTCAAAACTTTCCCGCAACCTTGCCGTACTCCCTCTTCGACCAGCATATTTACGCGTGCTCTTAACAAGTACAAAACTTCCCTAGAATGTAATTGACATACTTGCAGTTTTTTCCTACGCCGGCATACACTTGTTAACTCGTCATGGTGTGACAGGGGCTGAACTGGATGGATGGATGGATGAAATCCTCAAATATAAATTATGATTTTATTTGAAACACTTGGCATGGCAGTTGTGAAATCAGCTATGTTTCATAGGCTTAACTGTTTGCAGTGGCTAATATTATATAAATTCTTCAGCTAACGTTATGTAACTAATATTCTACTTTGTTGTAACAACAGTGCTATGTTGGTGTTCCTTTTAAAAACCTTGATCTGGTAAACAAAGGGTTCAAAAAGCCATAAAAAATTATGCAATTCACTGTGGCTTCAATGCAAAATGGTTGCACTACTAGCATATGAATCATTGTACTGTATTGTGTTTTGTACTGCTGTAGCTCTTCTTTACAGAAAAGCCATTTTTGTAAAGTTCAAATGTTTTTAATTAGAGAGTTTATATTTAAGTACATAGAATAATTATCAACAATGGTAATGAATTTGGCATCTGGAATCATTTAATTCTATCGGTACTGGTACCAGCAACTAAATTTCTGGTATTGTGTTCTGATGTACAACCCCAATTCTAAAAAGGTTGGGATTTTGTGTAAAAAAACCCCAATGCAGTAATTTGCAAATCTCATAAACCAAGATTTTATTAACTTATTTCAAATACTTAAAGTGAGACATTTTACCATTTCATGATAAATACGAGCTCATCTTGAACCTGATGGCAGCAGCACGTCTCAAAAGAGTTGGGACACGGGCAACAAAAGGCTGGAAACGTAAGTGGTACTAAAAAGAAACAGCTGGAGTAACATGTTGCAACTAATTAAGTTAATTGGCAACAGACCAGTAATGTGATCAGGTATAAAAAAAGAGCACCTTAGAGAACAGTCTCTCAGAAGTGAAGATGAGCAGAGATTCAGCAATCTCCCAGAAACTGTCTATATAAATTGTGGCGCAATTTCAGAATAATGCTCCTCAATGTAAAATTGCATAGATGGAATATTCCATCTTCTACAGAACATAACATCATTAAAAGATTCTGAGTATCTGGAGACATCTCTGTGCGCAAGTGACATGATCGTAAACCAATACTGGATATTGGTGAACTTCAGGACCTCAGGCAGCACTGCACTGCAAACAGGCATGATTCTGTCATGGAAATCACTGCATGGACTTAGGAACACTTCCACAAATCACTGTCTGAACACAGTTGCCTGTGCCATCCACAAATGCAGGTTAACGCTCTGTCATGCAAAAAAGAGGCCATATGTGAACATGATCCAGAAACACTGCTTTCTTCTCTGGGCCCAAGCTCATTTTAAATGGACTGAAGCAAGGTGGAAAACTGTTCAGAAAAAATGAAATTTGATATTTTTTTTTTCAAAATTTTAGAGCAACATATGGGGGGGCAGCAGTGGCTCAATGTGTCGGAGAACTCACTTGGGAGCTGGAGGGTTGCTGAGGACCACCAGCTAAAGACCCACCCGAAGCTGGACCCAGTGGCCACCCAAAACCCACCAGCCCCAGACCCTGCCCTGAAGACCAGAGGCCATAAGGACCATCATGCCCTGAGCATTGCCGAGGTGCCCTTGAGCAAGGCACCAAACCCCCACATTGCTCCCTGGCGCCCAAAATGGCAGCCTTCCCTCACTGCATGTGTACAAGCGTCGGCAATTGTAATTTCTCCCCTCAGTATAGTAAAATAAAAAATAAAAAAAAAAACAATCTCCCCTGCTTTCCTCACATACAACTGGCAAAATCCAGACTTTAGAAAAGCGCACGTCCCTGCTGAGGATAAAAATACTGTGCAGTCTCACTTAAAGAGTTAACCATAGGAAGTGGAATTGTTCTATTTAGCTCAGCTCTGGTTTTACTTTGAAAATACAAAGTGGAAGTGCACGTTTACATTTGTTTCGCTTGACAACTGTGTTAGTTGAGGAAGTCAAAGCGACCTGACCCAGTGTGGGAATATCTTATAATGTTCAGTGTAAAACAACTACACCGTGTGCCTCAGTCTAACAAACCCACCTGCAATCCACCGTGGCTGAACTGTGTGCACCTGAGTTAAACTTTACCCACACCAATGCTGCTAATGCGGGGGTTCGCAAGTAAACCAGCAGTTGTCGCTTCCCTTGATCAGGAAGAGGTTTTTTTTTTTTGGGGGGGGGGGTTAAAAGCTAACTGTTAAAAGTTAAATAGCAAAGTCCGGTTCGGGAGATTTTAGCAGTATTAACCCAGCGTTTAAAAATGTTAAACGCCACAACGTCGGGGTTTCACTTCTTCTGCCAAGTGTTTGAACCCTCGCAGCGAATTTGGCAGGTTACCAGCGGAAATTAGCATTTTTATCCGTCTAGCTAGTTTCGCCCGAACCCCCCGTTTGGATAGTGATAGCTGTCAGTCAGTCAGTCAGCCCGTAACCACACGGGGGGGTCGCCAATAGTTTGTGGACACTGATGAATGACCTGCACTTTAATTACCGAGCGAGTCTAACCTTATTTCCTGTACTCAACTAATTAACCACACAGTATTATTTTCACTACCCACTAAAACGTATGACAGCAGCGGCGCCCTGCAGGCAAAACAAAAACTAACGCACCTTGTGGCGTAAAAGTCGGTATCAATTAGTGGCCGCCGCGTTTTGGAGGTGGGACTAAAGGGGTCAGAAGGGGGTCAGGAGAATGACAGGAAACTTACCTGAGAGTTCCACTGGGACCCTGCGTTGTCGGTGGGGTGGAGGGGGCGGGGGAGGTGTCGGTCAGCGGGACGCAGCGACGACGGCGCCCAGGACCGGATCCGCCATGTTCGTGTGGCTCCTCGGCTCCTCGTCTGTTTATCTTTAT
>VUQH01029715.1:2210-25553 GCA_015106775.1 Etroplus canarensis | reverse complement strand
TTCTCTTCTAGTTTTTCCTCTCCTCTCTTCTGCGAAAATCAACAGTCTGCTTCTTTGGATTGCAGACACACTGGTGCATACCATGGTGTGACCAGCATAACTGTATCGTTCACGCACACACATAAACACATACATATAGCCCCCAAGCCAGTCACATGCTTCCATTGATTAGACAGGCCTCATATGTCTGACATATCACGTTAGGCTTGCTTTCCATCAATTACTGTCCACTCTTGGTGGGATAACATCCCCTCTACTGTCACTGAGACCCAATTCTATCATGTTAGAGATGAAGCCAGAAATCGCTGCCTACACACAAATGCAGCACCAAACCAAGCTTCATCACAGGGTAACGATTAAGAACAATTATTTGAGGCGGCTCTGTGGTGTTTTCTCTGTTGGTGGCGTAATGTCAGTGGTGCCGTTTTGGGCAGTCATTTTGTGGCTAGCAGTTTCCGTCAGTGTGTCCATGGCAGCCCGGAGGAACCTGGCTCCTCTATCACTGTCTCCATCTCCACGCAGTAGCCTTCATTTCTCTCTGTCACTTCCTCTCTCACACATATGGTACAGGCAGCTATGTAGCCACACATGCTCTGCTTCATTGCATGTACGCACAACACAGACTCTTCATTCTTCTGTCTCAGTTATTTAACACCTATCTTTTCTTTTCTACTGAATATCTATTTTCCCATTCTTCATTTTTTTAATCTTTCTTCACTTTTTTCATCACCTATCTCTTTCCTCTTTGTGAGTTGTGAGTAGGAAGTGCGCTGGAGATAAGATTGATCTTGAGGGTCTCAAAGAGCTATCTATAACCCTGTTTGCCACCACTGAATCAATGGAGACAGACTGCTGTAGGACACAGTGTATACAGCTCACATATACACAGATATAAACACACATGCACAAGGATACACACTACATGCACACACAGGCTGATCAACAGCTGTGAGAGCAGTTGTGAAACATCAGCTAACCACAAACTGACAGAGGGGGCAGACTGGAGAGAAGAGATAAAGAATACTTAAGAAACAGCAAAGAGGATGGAGAGGTGGTGGTGATGGGTGGAGGAAGGAAGTAGAGGGGGTGAGTGTGTATGTGTTTGATGGGAGAAAATGGTTTTTGAAAAAAAAAACCTTTTTCCCAGTTTATTGGGCTTTGTTCTTGATCAGATCACAATTATTTTCCTCTACATAACCTTCCCAAGCTCTGTACACACTCATGACTTCAGGGTCAAGACAGACAAGACCCTTGGTCCCCCAGGGGTCATGCTCTGCTGCTCGATGCAGGGTCGGTGAGGTCAAGATGGGAGGACGAGGGCTGATAAAACACCCAGCACAATCTGTGATGATTACAGACAACAGCCAATAACGAGGGACCACCTCTGACCTCATTGCTGTGGAAACGTGAGGGAATGCCTGTCACCGAGGGAGTAGTATAACTCAATCTATCAACAAAAGGGAAGGGGGCTGTCAGAGAAAAAAAAGACTGTGAAGAGGAAGGAGACAGATGATGACGCGGTCAAAGCAATACCAGACTCACTCATGTCACAGCCCTCCTTTCCCCTTATTGGAGCTCTTGTTCTTTCTTCAAAACTGACGCCATCACACACACAAGAAGCAGCACCCCCTTCTTCTCTTCCCCTCCCTGGCTCTTTCTCTATCATTTGCCTGTCAGATGCATGCTGTGGCAGAATAAGAGCTGACACCCTGGTCCCAGCAGCAACCAGGGGCTGCCATCAGCACTTAAACATTTTCTCTCTCTGCTACTTCCCCCTTTTCTCCCCTGTGTCCATGCAGCACTCTAACTGCTGACAAGGAACACAGAGAAAATGACAAATAAATGGGGAGAAATGATGAAAAAAGAGAAAATCCCCCCCTCCATCATGCCATTGTTCTTGCTTTCCCTCCCCGTCTTGTTTTCTCTACCCCTACTCATCTCAACCCTGGTGAGGTCACTGACCCCGAGTGAGTGAGCCTCATTACTCTGTACCTACTCTCATAGAAAAAGCTAGGGAGGAGTATCTGTGTGTGTACATGACGAGAGGAATTTGTCATTCTTGAATTCACTCTGGCAGTTCCAGGAAGTTTAAAGAGACAACAGAGGACGAGCGTCATCACAGAGAGGAGAGAAAAGATTAAAAGACAAGGATGGGCAGAATAGAGGAAGAAGTGGTGGGGGAGATGAGGGGATGGATAGTGGGAGGCGGAGGGGCTGGAGGGGGTGGCTTGCATTGGATCAAAGATAATTGTCAGAGGTAGTCATTATACACATATTGTGTAGAGTAGTCGCTTCTTTCAAAAAATCCTTCTCATCACTTCTCCTCTCCTCCTAATCAGCCTTTCGGTGTCTTCATGCCAAGGGATTTAATTGGACACTGATGGGTTTGCTGTGACCTCAAGAGAAAAAAAAGTAAGTTGACATTGCTGGGATGGGAATTGTGGGGACGTAAAACTGAATCCACACAGCTATTAGCATTAGTCTGTTTTAGAAACATTTTCAAATGATCCAGAAGGGAGCACAATCACAGGATTGTCTCCTCTCCCCAAAGTTATGACACAGCCTCAGAAATTCAGTAATAAGCCCTAAACTACAGTCTTACTGAGGTTTGGGATTATTTAGATTACTTTGGTCTCTGTGTCTTTGTCTGCTGGCACACGTGTGATGGTGTCAGGCTGATATAGCTGGAGGGAAGTATGCTATGTTTCTCTGGCTCCTCATTTCAACCCCCAAGTTAAACTCTGGACTCAGGCTGTCTGGTGCCTGTCTGCCCACGAAAATATCTCAAACATGACATTCATGCACGCTTACATAGACACCAGAGTGCAGCCTATTGAGGCCCTGAATCAGCACATGCATAGACTAGGCTGACATTGTCCCACCACAGCATACAGAGCAGCATAAATCAAGACTGTTAATGGACCTGAGCCACAGGGCTACTCCTCCACCTCCAAAAAATATCTCTCTCTTTCCCTCGCTCTCCCTTGTCCATCTGTCCGTTTGCAAGTATGAGCAGAGCACAGTGACGACACACATACTAAGTGGGAAAGTAGCCTGCTACTGTGACATTGGGGCATCTGACTCTCTATCTATCTATCTATCTATCTATCTATCTATCTATCTATCTATCTATCTATGCATTTGCAAGTGTAGCAGCACACTGACACACACAGAGTGAGAAGCTGGCCTTCAGTGTGTGTGTGAGTGTGTGCATTTGGTGAGAAAGATATGTGTTGCTGCCTTTGTTTGGCCCTGCTCTGTCTACCCAGATGGTGATATCTCATGATTATCTCTGTATGTATCTCCTCCTCCATCCTGCAGCCCTTCTGAGTCGGTCAGGTCCCACCAACCACAGTAACACATTGATTTTGCTCCTCCAGGACACACACACACACACACACACACACACACACACACACACACACACACACAGAGCTCCCCTAGGAGAGTTTAAACTTCTCTCAGCACATTTTCCTGCCCTGATCTAACCCCTGAGGTGACCTCTGACCTGGGTATGTGAACTCTAAACCTGTGTTTGTTCCTTCTGATGTCTTCTGACCTGAAAGGATCATAAATCATTATATCAGACACATACTGACTCTTATGCCTTTTTCTCTGAGGTTTTGTGCCCAAATTTTCAACATTTTCCTTGTGAAAATCAGGGATCACATCAAGATATTTTTTCTATATTACTTCGCTAATAAATCTTCCACTGTAATTCTTATAAGTAACATCTGAAGGAAGATTGGAGACCGAGAATAAAAAGACAGAGAAGAAGTAATGATATTGATGTCTACAGGATAGCAACATGCTGTTTAAGAATGCATTACTGACATTTAATGAATTTAACATACTTTAAAGCCACATATAGTGTTTGAATAGAAAGTTATGAATCATAGCTCACAGGAAAAAACACCATAAATACTGCAGCTTGTTATTGCGACTGAAAAATAAATACATGAACATGTGTAGTATTGTTCATAAGGTATAAAATTGTATTGTATTTACTGTGATATAACACTCACGGTTAACTTACTCTCTTTTTTCAAGGCCTTTCAATCATACAACTTGACCCTTTTTTTGCGGAACTTTCAAAAGATGTGATGGACATTTAAGAACATCACATTCTCATCAACCTACAGCTTGAAATAATACTAAATGTAATAGCTGGTTTATAATATTGTTTTTCACTTATTTAGTTGGAAAAAGTAATTTTCTGTTAAATGTCATGATGTAAATGGAAATACATGCCAAAAAGTAAATGAGCAGCAAGGTGATGCACTGATTAGAGTTAATGAGAAACTGTTTAAAACATGAGTGAATAAATTAGGGAACATTAGTGGCATCTGTTAACTAACTCTAATATTATTTTATTACCCGCACAAACACTTTCAAATATTTAAATTTAATTTCAGTTAAAGGTCGGGATGTATACATACAATGAAAAGCTGTGACAGATAACTGCAATTATGAGCATATGAGCATGTTAATGAACCAAGAAGACTACAAAATAACTTCTAATCATTTTTGGCATTAGAATTACAGTGATTCTGTGTACATTTTTCTTTTAGTGTGACAACTACAAGAAACACAGCTGTGAGCACACAATAACACTGAAAATCACACTATTGATTTAACATGATTTAACTGAAAATAAACTGTAAGCGATGGTGGTATAATACTGCTTTAAAATCATATTTGTGGTTTAAATTTGTCATGTTTTATGTTATTTCATTTAGTCCCATTAGTCGTAGGAGGGGAAACCAAACTATAATGCGCTGATGAAGATCACAGACAAAATGTTTGCCACTATCACCAAACACATGATAACAAAAGAACTTTCTACGAATACTCTCCCAAGAAATCAAAGCTATTCAATGAGAGCAATGGCCAAAGATTTCATACAACAGTGTGGATTACTTCCGTCAAGAATAAAAACTCAGTCCAGATGGCCAGAGTCCTGTAGTAACTTCACTGTTAATGTTGAGATTGGTCTTTTGTGGGTGCTATTTAATGAAGTTGCGGGTTGAGAACTCGATACTGTGACATGCTTGTTCTCCTGTTCAGTTTTGCGCTGGAGTCTCCCACTTCTTCTTCTGTTAAAGCCACTATTCTTTGATGGGAGTAGTACACACCTTTGTATGAAATCATTGGTGTACTGCCAATTTCCCACAAGAAATAACTTTAATTTCTTATAACAAGAAGGTTTAAAGAAGAGCTCTTTTTTAATCTTCAGACTATAATTGAACCTGTAAAGGCTAATGCTCCGCATACTTTACCACTACCATCTAAGACCAGTTTAATGACTTTTGACCAGTTGCTCTCATGTCACATGTGATGAAGGTGCTGGAGAGACTATTTCTGGCCCACCCAAAGGTGAATACATCTCTTGATGCCCTGTATTTTGCTTATAGACCAAAGTTGGGAGTGGATGATGCATTCATCTGCATGCTGCAGAGGGCATACAATAAGAGTTGCACAGTGAGAATTACCTTCTTTGATTTTTCAAGTGCATTTAGCCCAATCCAGCCATTGCTACTGAGGGAGAAACTACAGGAAATGTCAGTAAACACATTTGCCATCTCATGGATTACTGACTGCCTGACAGACAGGCCACAGTATGTGAGATTGGACAGTGCTCTGTCTGATTTGGTGATTTGTAGTACAGGAGCTCCACAAGGGACTGTGCTGCCTCCATTCCTGTTTACCCTGAACACCTCAGACTTTCAGTAAAACTTCAAGTCAAGACCCCTACAGAAATACTCAATTCTGCAGTAGCTGGATGTATATATGATGAGCAGGAGGAGGAGTAGAGAGCACTAGTAGATGATTTTGTAGAGTAAAGGTGATTAACTTCGGAAGGAAGAGGACAGCTAAATGGCCCACGTCTATTCTGGGATCTCCAGGATGTTGATGTGGTGGAGGAATACAAGTATATTGACTGTCCACAATGACATCTAGCTGAACTGGAAGACCAACACAAAAGCTGTACACAAAAAGAGAATTGGCAGGCACTATTTCCTAAGGAAGCTGAGATCCTTCAACATGTGCATCAAAATGTGGAATATTTATTATTTATATTTTATTTTTTATTATTTCAACTGCTGTAACAAAAGAATTTCCCAAATGTGGGATGAATACTATATTTATTCTTATTAGTAGCAGTAGTAGTAGCAGTAGTATTACTAGTAGTAGTAAAATGTATTTTTCCTTAATCGGCAGTTTTTAGTTGTATTAATGGTGTTGGGTAATGTTATGGCTTACGATCAATTATTAGCCTTTTAATATGATGAAATTGTATCACTGTGCCTTGAGGAGTGACAGCTGCTTACCATTAAAAATGATTCCCGCTTTATAATTAGTGATTTCATACAGATGTGATAGACTGGAGCATTAGAGCAGTTATACTGTATCCCGATTTTCTGCAAGTCACAGCTCTGCCTTCCAGGATTTCTGGCATTCTGGTTTGTGCAGTTCTTGTCACTTGTCAGTCAGCTGTCACTTGACATCTTGCTGAATTAAAGCACTGAGGAAAGTCTGGTGAGTTTTTCTCTCTTTTTAAACATTTTTATCAAGATAATAGATATTCAAATGTTTCATATTCCAAGGCTCTTGAGGGAAATCCTGGCAGTCTGTGCTAACTAACCACATCAAGGGTTGTTTCAGTACGATTGCCAGCACACACACACCTTCACACACATGTCCACAGACACACACATTACCTGGGGGGTCTGAGCTCCCCCTATACAGGCCTTCACCCCACATGCTCATCTCAATTAATCACCAAACAAAACAGATGTCAAGAACAAAGGAACGATCTCCAGGCCTGTGGGGTAAAGGGGGGAGGAGGAAGGGAGGAAAAGGGAGTATAAGCAGCAGGAGGAGGGATGGCAGGAGAAACAGAAAGCAGGAGAATGAAGTCACAGTACATTTAGAGCTGGGTGGTGTGTTTGAGACAGGTGACTGGAGGCTGTCGGGGCAGTCAGAGTGGGATGTGTTAGCTGTTTATGTGCTTCAATCCCAGTGATACTGTAAATGTACAATACAAGATGGAACTGTAAAAGAGTGGGAAAAAAAGAAGAAGTCACGATGCAAGAGGGGGAGAGAGATAGAGATGGCAAGAGAGTGAGAAAACAACAAAGCCCTGGAGATGAAAGACAGTCTACAAAACAATGGATACAAAATAATGCTCAGCGGTGTGCAGAAATAGAGCAAAGATTGAAAACCTGCCAAGATAAAGACAAACCCCCGCCTTTGAACTGTCACTTCGCTGCGATACTGTCAGAAAACAAATGGCAATCTTGACAGGTTTCAGCTGCTTTGAAAGAGACTGAATCATATTTTATTCACAAACGCATATTTTATAGCTTTTATAGCAAAGATCATAACCTGTTGTTAAGCACTGAATTCTCGAATCTTGCGCTAAATTATTGACATTTACATAATGTACGGATGGAAAGGGAGAGAGGGGACAGAGAGGGCTGCAAGCAGGGGAAGAGGAAGGAAAGGGGAAAGAAAAGGAGAGGGGGGAGCTGTAAGGAACATTTTTATAGCATGGATCCATGAAGGATGCCTCAGTGTTTGAAGTCTCAACGTTACAGGGAATAGCCATCAGTCTGCTGGCATTATCTGTTTCTTTTTCCACCATCCACCCATCCTTCAACAGCAGCAGTCCTCTTTCTCTCTGTCTGCCTGTGGAGTGTGGACAGTGAGACTTACAGCTCGCATCAATAACAGGCAGATAACAGCCCAGTCCTCAGTCTTCAAGCACAGTCTTAAATCACATCAGCCCCGAGGGGAAACAAATGAAGAGTGAGGAGGAGGAGAGGGGAAAAGCTTACCACTTACACCACAACAACAATAACAACAACAGTGCTGTGTTGGTAAAATGCATGCGAAATGATAAGAACATATCGTTTGTAGGCTTAAAAACAAGGTTTGGTGTTTTAAGTGAAAGTTCCCACACTCAACAACACACCAACAGAGGAGAGAAGAGGAGGCATGCTGACTGAGAGCGTCTGTTTGTGTGTGTGTGTGTTTGCATATGCATCTCTGCATGACTTTGGACTCATTTTTTTTTATATGACAGCAGCACATTACTGAGCTGAAGTAGGCGACATGAAAAAAAAAAAACCTCTTAATGATGAGCTCCATCCATGCTCCAGAGCACACTGGCAAAGGCAGACCTCAGGTGTAGGAGCTGAACTAAACAAACAGGTGCACACAATAATGTTTATTTGACTTGTGTTATCTTATACCCAGGTTTTACTCCTATCTGCTATTCCATAATGGTTGTATCAACCAAGCAACATAAATAAAGCCTGACAAACAAGGAACAGACAGGATAAATAGATAAACTCGAAGGTTTCACTCGCCCTTTGGTCTTATGTTGGCAAGTTTTTGAAAGAGAAAAAGGCAAATGGTAAAATTAGTACCTAAACTAGTCGGTGTCCACTTGTAAACTGATAAATGCTCTAAATACCATCTCCATAAACACACAAACTTTCTGGTTATCAAATTTAAAGCCTATGGCAGGTTTTCAGATGCAAACATTTTTATTTGTATATAACAGACCTTTAACCATAGGCCTCATGATCATCATCATATCAATCATCTGGCCAGAATTTTTGAAGGAACCGATTAACTAAAAGTAAAGCCATACTTACAAAAGAGAAAAATGTTCACAATGACCAGATTGTGATCAAGTGGTCTTTTCAGAGTAATGATAAACATTTTGCTTGTGGGACTGCAGGCTTTACCCCATGCAAGCAATTGCATTTGTGTATTTGTCACTACTGTGATCTGCAAATAATCAATAAAAACATTTAACAGGCAGGTAAGTCAAGAGCTCCACATGAACTCCACTGTGGCAGCAGCCATAGTATATACAATGATGGGAGCAAGAATTTCCTTCGGTAAGTAAGCCAGGGAAGACCAGGAAACAGTACATGTTTTAAATATATTCTCAGCTGGATTCATCACTGTTTGGTCTTACTTATTTATTCATTTACCTACCAACCATCTGCTTTGTACATGTGTACTGTGAAATTTTTACTCTGAAGGAAATTATTCTCTTCCACTGCTTTAGAAAGCATATGGAAACATTTCTTCCTTTGTATTCATGATATCATATGTAACTGTGTTCAGATTCTCCATGTTAGTGTTCGGGTCTCTTTTACTATTCACCTGCTCTTTTTCTCTTTTTTTTTTGCCCTTTTATCCTTTTTCAGCTATTTAAAGTTTTCTTCTCCGTACTTGTTGTGCTGTGCTGATTGATACAGCTAATTTTGTTGTACTGGCTTTGCCCTGTATAATGACAATAAACTGAATAGAATTGAATTTTCCCCCTCGTCTTGTCCTTTTATTGCCACTAATTTGAGAAGTATATTAGTGAAGTAACAAAAAAACTGCAACAACTTTTTAAATTCTTTTTATAGCTACTTAGAGGAAACAAGTTGCGTACACAACATTTGCATTATCTAGAAACTCTTCTCGATTGGCACATGCAGCACAGTCACCTTACAAACTTAAGTCCAGCAGTCAGTCTCCTTTTACTGTAGCTCTGTTTTTGGTCTCCTCCAGGCTGGGCTCATTAGCTGCTAAATGCTCACAACTTTGTTGTGTGGTTGTGTTAAGCAAATAGAGTACACTAAAAACAGCAATAACTGTGACACTCAAAAACAAAACAATACTTGCAGGCCTAACTGCTAAACAATAAAGCTTCTTAATGGTGTGGAGAACTGCAGATTCAGTTAATAATTCTCAGTTACATTTTGCTGTATGTTAAATGGTAATTATCCATCCATTTATTTTCTTCTGCTTATCCAGTTCAGGTTCGCAGTGGTGCTTGAGAGGGGTAGAGGTGGGGTACACCCTAGACAGGTCACCAGTCTATTAGAGGGGTAACACAGAACGACAGACACTCACATTCACATCTATGGCCAGTTTAGAATCACCAAATAACCTAACCCCACATGTATGTCTATGGACTGTGGGAGGAAGCCGGAATACCCGGCGAGAACCCACGCAGGGACAGGGAGAACATACAAACTCCACACAGCTGGCTGGTGGCTTTAAACCAAGGACCTTCTTGCTTTGAGGCAATGGTGCTAACCACTGCACCATCACGCCACCCTCTTTTTAGATTGTAAGAAAAAAATATTTTGCCTTGTCTTTCCCATAGTCTGTGCCTCTCTTTGCTTTCCTTTCTCTTTTCTCTCTCCCCTCACCCCCAACCAGCTGAAGCAGATGGTTGCCCCTCCCTAAGCCTGGTTCTGCCAAAGGTTTCTTTGTGTTAAAAGGGAGTTTTTCCTTCCCGCAGTCACCAAGTGCTTGTTCACAGGGGATCATGTGATTGTTGGGCTTTTCTCTCTAATACTGTAGGGTCTTTACCTTACAGCGTAAAGCGCCTTGAGGTGACTTTGGTTGTGGACTGGTGCCATATAAATAATCTGTCAGTGTATTTCTGGCCCCATTAGACTAGTTATAGCAAATTCTCAGAGGAAAGAACTAAAATGCTTATATGTAAAGCAATATGGGTCAAAACTATAAAGATTAAATCTAAGTTGCGAAGAGGAAGGCAAATTGTATTAAGTCAAAAACCCCATTTTTAAAGAAGAATTTAGATTAATTTCATGAATTGTTTTAAACATGAATTTGGGTCAAATAGCATTCAGATTAAGTATCTGCCAGTATAAGAAATTTCAAATTTCATTTTAAAAATTTCTTTTTAGCTATTTATTTCTATTTTAATTTCTATCTTGTTATATGTTGGTGTTTTATTCTTATGGATTTTGACAATGTGGGCAGTGTGTAATATATGTTTTGGTTTTATTTATTGTCACTTTTTTTATTAAAAACTTGTGAAGGCAGTTACTGCATCAGCATTGTGAGTCCATAACAAATGTCCCTAATGAGACAATAAAATCTATTCTATTCTGTTCTGTTCTATTCTATTCTATTCCCACAACTGTTTATGTGAAAATCATGCTTGTTTGGCTTTTTTGTTTGTTTATTGGAGAGCTGCATGGAGCTCAAACTTGTTGACCTGATACAGTATGTGTGACTAAAAGAGGTGGTAAATTTAACATGACTGATAGAGACACAACAGCAACACCTACCTGCTGTTTAAAACTTCTGTTTGTGAGGGGCAACCAATCTCAAGAAAGTTAAAACAGCATGGTTTAGACTGAGGATGAAATGAGAAGGGTGGGACCCCCTATAAGAAAAATATGGATTATTTAGAAATGAGAATCATGCAAAGCTACTCTAATAGAGTCTAAGAGTAAAATTAAATTGTAAACAAGCATAAAAAACCTCCTTTTAAGCTCAGGGTTTTCTCATTTATATCTCTTCTTAATTTAGCCCCCCTCTATCGTTCTATCCAATTTCTGTTCTATCCATCTTTCCTCCCTACTTTTTTTTGTTGTTTGGCTCTGTCACTCATAGATGCATACATCAACACCTCTACACTACAACCTACATGTCACTCATCACTCCTCATTTCTTTCATTTTTCTCTTTCCAACTAGCTCCCTCCTTCTTATTTTCTCTCTCTCAACATAATGATTCAGTGACACTTGTCTTTTCGCTTCACTGTTATGCCAACAGGAGGAGCATGCACACACATACACACGTGCAGGAGAGAGCTGGAGAGATATAAGGAGTAATGGGAGGTCTACTTGAGTCCAACCTCTACGATAAAGAGCGCGTGTGACACCCTCTAAGCTGAGGTCAGGGGTCAGGCAGTGTTATGACTCCTTTTGTACCCGCTGTGCTGCCGGGGTCACACATCTCTCACAGACAGCTGCTGGCCATACTGCCTCCATGCTCAGAAGTATGGATCAGAACAGCTAAAGAGATTTAAGGGATTACTTTTCTCTCTCTCACACACACACACATTAAAGCACTTTCAGAGGCAAACATGCAGTGGCACATATATACACACTACACTGAGACAGGCGGCCATTTTGCAGCATTATCAGAATGTTTATTTGTGTTCAATAATGTCATAGTGTCACGCCACAGACTAGCTTGCCTCCCGACCTCTGCCCTGCGCTCAGCACCTGCTGACCCTGTTTACAGGAAAGGTTAGGGGTCGAAGGAGACTTGCCCAGTCACACTCCCAGATGGAACCCTCTTTGTGGCAGGGACAACACCTGTTAAGCACTCACATACACCACTCACAGACATACAGACACACACGCACACACACACACACACACACAAACAAGACATATTCTCCTCAGTGTGATAAACTGAGCTGTGTACGTATCCTGTGAGTGACAATTATACTGGCACACACACACTACACCCTGTTTGACATGTCATGTGAGCTCAGTCACTCAGAGAATGTGCACTGAATGAATGATGACCGCTCACACCTCACTTACTCTGAACACAATGACTGGAGGTCACACAGTAGCAACTGTCTCTGGTTGGTGTGTGAGCGTGTTTGTGCGCTTGGTTTTTGTGTGTCTGAAAAAGTGTGAGAAACAGTGCATATGTTAACCACAATGACAAAGTGTGACTCAACAGTTTTGGTTGTTTGCTGAATCGTTTTAACAAATATCTCCACCCGAAGATTTCACTTATAAAAGATATTTTGACTAAACTTACAAATTATCATTAATGTTTTAAATTGCTGTAAATATAGTGAGCTTGGATGTCAAATTGCAAATATTTTGTTGGTGAAGCAGGTATTGGCCTGTTCTACAATGCTTTCTGACAAAATATGAAACAAATAGATTTAAATAAATATGCTGCAAGGTTTCCAAATGGCCTCTCATGTGTCTGATACCTGTCTTTATATGCATTACTTATGTTGTGGGGATATAAAGCTGTTTACTCCTGGGTAAAAAGCAGAAGTCCATTTAATATAAATCAGACTGGGTTTTAGGTTAAGATGAGTTAGGTTATGTTTTGCACTAGTTTTCCCAGGAAATGACTGTAATGTTCTCTGATGTGATAGAAAGAAGACAATGCATGTGTACGAGTGTGTGTGGTGAGCTGTCAGAGAAGATCTGGTGAGAGTGGGCTAATTGGAGTTAATTCACCATCTGTCTGTGTAAGCCAGCAGACAGGGTCATTAGCAGAGACAAGACCAGCCACAGGGGAGGCCGAGAGGGGAATCACCATACCTCACTTCTCTCATTCTGTCCTTAGTGTTCATTTCCTTCCTGTCTACCAAACCCTGTCTTCTCATGCCACTCTGTCCATACGACTGTTTGTTCTCCCTTCTGCATACTTTTTGTGAAACATTCTTCTATCTGCAAAACATAAAATGGAGAAAACATTTTTAATTCTTTGCTTGACTTACTGGTTCTCTCTTATTCAGAACGCTGTTGTGAAGTGGTGATGATCAATGGGTTGTACCATGACCAGAGGCAGAGCGTTTTCTTTTTACTGTTTAGTCAGACCAGCACTGCTCTCTGCTGGGCTGAGAGTGTCACAGCCGAGCACGGTGCAAAAGATTTTGGAAAGAAGAAAAATGAGTCAGGTCACCAGCTGTCAAAAATATAATAAATATCCCTTGGCCAAAGTAGAGAAAAGATACCACAAACCACACTTTTGAAAGTTGATGCTACTGCTCTAAGTATGAAGACTCACATCAGTTCAAAATCATACAGTATGATATGTTAAATAAAGGCTAACTCTTAAGGAAAGGTATCTAACTGTATTATCATGGTGCAGGACCTCAACTGGAATTTTCTCATCAGGATTTCTGAAATTCTACAGGGCCATGACCCTGAAATGACCCATGTTACATGCTCAATAAACTGTTTGTTCTAACACGAATGCATAAATCACTGTCTATTGGTAGGATTACAGAAACCCATCCATCCATGCATCCATCTGTCCATTTTCTTGACCGTTTACCCAAATCAGGGCGTGGGGCTAGATCCTATCCCAGCTGTTATAAGGCAAGAGGAGGGGTTACACTATATTTCCAGGGTAGAAGACTCTGTAATACCAGAGCTAAGACTCACAAAAATTGGGATATTTAAGAAAGCAGAA
Source organism: Etroplus canarensis (assembly GCA_015106775.1). Taxonomy (NCBI): domain Eukaryota; kingdom Metazoa; phylum Chordata; class Actinopteri; order Cichliformes; family Cichlidae; genus Etroplus; species Etroplus canarensis. The sequence continues at coordinate 11,538 of VUQH01029715.1, read as the reverse complement.
CAGAAATCTGAAAAATCAAAACCTCAAACACTAGTAAAATAACACACCAAACATAAACTAACACTCTAATACATTAACTAAGAATCAAAAATAAGAAATCAATCTTGCACAGTATTCCTACCAAAACCTTTGATAGTCCCTTTTGTATTATAGCAGTTTCTATCTTTTAGTCCTTTCAAAGATTCTGAAATGACCTGAAGACTATTCTTGTGTGTGTTGTGGAGGTTATTTGCAGAAGGGAGGTCAGAGGTTCAGAGACAGACAGGAGCCCAGAAATATGCCAGGAATTGTAGATATTTATTGTTTCAAGGCCTCGAGAGAGCTGCAGTCAGTGGACCCTGCATTTCTAGCAGTGAAAGGTTAAAGGTGAGACACTACATTCTCACTGTCGATGCTGCAGGATAGACATATAGCACGAGAGCTTATAATTTGAGACAATAGTGCAAACGTAAGCATGAGTCACATTCATGTAACTTATTTTCCACATTTATAGTTCATTTTCTTAGGCAATCAGCTGAACAAAGATCTTCCATTTGTTTCCCAGGCTCAGAAACAACAAATCACAGTTCATTAGAAATGCACTATCTTGTGGTGAACATCTATTAGCTACATAGTTAGTCAGCATGAAACTGACATGCTAAAACATTTTTTTTAAAAATTACTTGACTGGGTCACTGTCAGTGTGCAAAGCAGTCAAACGACTTGTCTGAAGCACACTGAGCCATAAGTGTAATGCACCCACTGTGTGTCCTCCAGGCAACCAGAGGTGACCAGGTCAGTAAATGCCTTGCTGCAGTAACTCTGGGCTTCCTGCCAGGTCGAGGACATTAACGCCAAGATGCACTTAAGAGGTGACACAACAGATCCATTTGAACAGAGTGATGGATGTGCGACTATTTCAAAAGATTATGCTGTATGTGACACAAGGATTCATCACAACTATTTTTAGCTGCTTATGGAGAAGGCTCAAAAAACTTTCAATGATGAATATTGTTACATGACTCTTGTCTTTAATCTTCTCCATGGGGAACACACAGAGAATGAGATTTCTCTGGAAATATCACCTGTTTTTACATAAGAGAGCATGATCTTGATAGGGATTTTTTCATGCTTCCTGTTGCACAAAGAGGAAGTTAGATGCATTTAAAGCTGAGGTCTACATTTTCCTTGTTTTGTTGTTGGCTATGTTCGATATTTAATATCTTTATTTAAAACATTACTTCAGGTAAAACACAAAGCAATGTGGTTATACAGATACTAAGCAGGTTGGTTTCAGTCTACAGTGTCAGAAAAATATGCAAGTATTCAGTTTTTCCGTGTTTGTCCAGCTTAGAACATGCTTCGCTCAATACAAATGGGAAGAATGGGTCACATCCTTTCAGTCATCTTTAAGCTATGGTTATTGGCAACCTGATCTTTCTGCTTTGCTTTTTTCTACGTTAATGTAAAATTGTCAATAATGAAGCAATCTGTTTTCTAAATGGTTGAAAGATGCTTAAGTAATAAAGTTCTTTTTGAGGTGGTGATATTAGCAGTTGGACCGCAGTGAATGCTGCTGCTCTTTAGGTCACCACAGCAGACCATCTGCCTCCATCTCACCCTATCCCTTGTATCCTCTTCCCTCACACCAACCCTCTGCATGTCCTCCTTCACTACATCCATGAACCTTCTCTGTGGTCTTCCTTTTCTCCTCCTGCCAGGTGTCTCCGTCTTCAATATCCTTTGTCCAGTATATCCACTACCCTTCCTCTGCACATGTTTAAACCATCTCAACCTTGCCTCTCTTACTTTTTCACCAAACCACTTAATCTGAGCTGTCCCTCTAATGTACTCATTTCTAATCCTCCCCTGGTTATTCCTAGCAAAATTATCAGCATCTTAAACTCTGCCACCTTTAGCTCTGCCTCCCCTCTTTTTGCCAGTGCCACCGTCTCCAAACCATACATCATAGGAGATCTCATTACTGTTTTGTGAACCTTTCCTTTCTCTCTTGTTGCTATCCTTCTGTCACAAATCACCCCTGATACTTGTTGTCACCCTTTCTACCCTGTCTGTACTCTTTCTTTACCTCTCTTGTGCACTGTCTATGGCTTTGGATGGTTGACCCCAGTTATTGAAGCTCATCCACCTTCACTACTGATTTGGTAAAGATGAACGCCCTTGCTGATGCAAACCTTCCCATTTATCTGGGCTTGGGACCAGAGTACACTGGTTTGTGGCTCTTGTATGATGTTTAATGTTGATGCCAAAGAACAGTTTGTGTGTCTAGGTTTAATTTATATTTGTGTATTCAATTTCTCTGTACACAGAAACTCTATAGCGATGTTTGTTTGTGTTGAGCTTCGCTCTGCTATCTTTGTTTAGCTGTATGCTGATTCCTTTTCTGTATGCTTGTTCTTAGCCTCTGTTTATAAAAGTTATGAGTCAGCAAACCCGGCCAATAAAGTAGTCATTCAAATACTGAGCTACCAGAGTCAGCATCATTAATATTACATTTTAAAAAATCCTTGAATGTGTAGCTAATAACACATTGATGTTTTGGTAGCAGTTCTAATACAGCCCACAACTTATGGTTTAATTTCTTACCAAGTAATTTCCATGTAATTTTCCTTAAATTAGGGTGTAATTTGCAGTACCTTAAAACAGGAGTGACATTTTGGGGGTGATCAGCCTCCAATCAGAATGCCATGCACATTGGCCAGTTTAGACCCTTTTTAGAGGTGTTCAAGCACCCCTAAATTTCATCTTAGCACTCCTGAAAATAACAATAGTAATAGTAGTGGTAACAATGCATTTTATTGGTATTTTCTGACATTGTTACAATGGAAAACAGTTCTGAGTTCTTTCCAGGTACATGGACTTCACTGAAGTGATGGACTTTGACAAGACCCAAATCATCGTAAACATGACTTGAACAGGATGGCTGCCTCTACGTTGAAGTGACAGACTGCAAATCTGTTCTTCACTTAGGGTTAGCCTCTCTGATCCTCTGTGTTGAGTGTGCACAATAAAGTGAGGGTTTGTATGAACTCGAAAATTGAAATGTAAAACAAAATCTCTTACCAGACTGCTTCTCACAAAGGTGCATATGCAAGCAACCTGATATGCCAAAGTCTGTACTGAATGATGACACTTTATTCGCTTGTTAATTTAGTGGACTGCCCCTATGTGGTTAAGAGACTGGAACAAGTTTGTCCACATTTCTCTCCACATCTGCTTTGCCACAAATTTCTTTCCTATGTACTTTTGTTGTTTGATCAGTGTTCAAGGGAATAGCTTTCTCCCTTATTTGTTTTGATAGTGTTTTTGGTATACACATCTGTACTATATGTATCTTCTTCTTTCAGCTTCTCCCTTTAGAGGTCACCAAAGCAGATTTTTTTGCCTCTGTCTCACCTCATTCGTTGCATCCTCTTCTGTCACACCAACCCTGTGCATGTCCTCCTTCACTACATCCATTAACCTTCTTTGTAGTCTTTTCCTCCTGCTGGCAGCTTCATCTTCAACATTCTTTGTCCAATATGTCCTCTTTCTTTCCACTATATACATCCAAAGGATCTCAGCTTTCTCTCTCTTGCTTTATCCCCAAACTGGTCGACCTGAGCTGTCCCTCTGATGTACTCATTTCTAATCCCGTCCATATTGGTTATTCCCAGCAAAAATTTCAGCATCTTCAACTCTGCCACCTTTAGCTTTGCTGCCTTTCTTTCTTTTTGTCAGTGTGTAAATGATCACTAAGAACTTTACTGTGCACTGTCTTGTACAAAGAAGCAAGGTCATGTGTTTTTCATTAATACAATTGTCTAGATGTTTGTTCATTTGTCTATTCATTCCCTCATTCATTTATTTAAACATGTTACAAAAATTTTGCAAGCGATGTACAAAGTCTTGCCAGTTTCCTGTAAGGTTAAACTGGTTAAGTTAGATTGACCAAGACTGCACTGCATTTTAGATAGATAGATAGATAGATAGATAGATAGATAGATAGATAGATAGATAGATAGATAGATAGATAGATAGATAGATAGATAGATAGATAGATAGATAGAAATAATAAAATAGTGGGGGGGTTTTCTTATCAAAGAAGTTCATCGCTTTGCTCGTTGCTTTTGCTGTGCATCATGCCAACTTGACCTTATTAAATTATGCTTTCCAACTGTATTTAGAAAATAAAGATAATACTAGTGATTTTAGCCCAGAATTATTATATTTTCATAAGCATCTTGTATCGTCACCGCTCCTTGATATGCACCATTCCCTGTGTAGAGGCAGTGTGTGACTGATCTTTGGAGAATGAAGAATGTTGTTCATTTTCTGGTAAATTTGAGAGTTTTTTTTTTTGTAAAATTGCAAGTTGGTTTTCACAGAAAAATTTGCCACTCTTCTCATAAATTTGGAAGGTTTTAATTGCAAATTTGCCACTTTTTCTTGTAAATTTTCAAATTTATTCTAAAAAATTCTGTTTTTTCTCAGATTTCTTTTTTGTACTTTCAGTGGCCCTAATTCGCCATTGTATGATATGTTCACCTTGATTATAAAGCTTATATGTGTTACAGATACAGATTTTTTAGGTCAAAAAATACTTAAAATGGCTCTTTTGATCGTAAAGGTTGCAGACCCCTGACCTATAATCTTAAGCATGGGTGTCAAATACATGGCCTGGATGCCAAAACCGGCCTGCCAAAGGATCTAATGCAGTTTGCTGATGGCTTCGGAAAATACTAAAATTGCAAAAGGCATAAATTTAGGACTTTTAATTGCATTTTCCAGACAATCCTAGTATATTTTGTTAGAGTTACATTAAATGGGTTCCTTTGAGTTATATTTGTGCCAAATATGGATTAGAAGTCCTCAAGTAATGATATGGAACACCTCAGAAGGTGGCTGAGAACAAAAGGACTAAGGTCCTATGGGGGCTTTAAGTTCCAGACGGACAAGCAACTGCAGCCCAACCAACCAGATGTGGTAGTGGTTGACAAGGAGCAAAAGGTCGCTGTTGTGATAGATATGGCAATTCAAGCTGACAGCAACATCAGAAAGGCGCACAAAAAACTGAGAAGTACCAGGGGCTGAAGAAAAAACTGGGCCAGATGTGGAAGGATAAAGTGGTTCCAGTGGTAAAAGTAACTGGAATAGTGGCTCCAGAAGATTCCAGAAAGAGAAGAGTGTGGAACCCTTAAACTCCTGGGCCCCTGGTAGAGGACCTGAGCTTGAGGAACACACACATACCACTGCCCACAAAGGGATATTATTTATTATAGGTTATTAGACATATTTTTGCCGGTCCTGCCGACTTAAGCTCAAATTGATCTGTATGTGGCCCACTATTTAAAATGAGTTAGACACCCCTGATATAAAGTGTGTCATGGAGTGGTAGCGATGCCCCCAGCTGCCGCTAGGGGTCGCTGGTGGTCGTGCGCTAACAGTTGGTTTATTCATTGTAGAGATCCGGGATGGAAACGCCACAGGACATAAAGGAGCCGGGCAGCTGTCTTTGTACGAGAAAACAGCGCTGCAGATGAAAGCTTCCACACAAAAGAGTTTGAGAAAAGCTTCGCAATGAGCTGGAGTAAAGAGTAAGCTGCTCCGGGCGTCTTGGACGAGGAGGTTGAAGCTCTCAAGTTTGGACAGCTAACTGACGCTGCGCCGCCGTTTGCTACTGTTAGCCTAGCTTGCGAGGTAACTATGACGTCTCCATGTCGCCTACTTCTGCGTCCACCTCATCAGTAAAACTGAGCAGGTTATAGTTATTTTGTGTCGTCTTTTTATTGACTTTAACGGAGCGCTTTGCTCCCACGACATGGCTGGATTTTTGTTGTGCTGCACTAGAAGCTGTCAATAGCTTGTCCGTATGCTAGCTTGACAGTAGCTAACGTTTGCCGGGCCATACAGGAACTTCGGCGGCAGAGTTTAATCGCTCACAACCAGCCCGCTGTTACAGAAGTCAGCCTGAAGACGGTTTAAAATGGAGACTCATATCTCGTGCCTTTTCCCGGAAATTTTGGCCATTATTTTTAGTTACCTGGACGTTAAGGACAAAGGGAGAGTTGCCCAAGTGTGCACGGCCTGGAAAGATGCGTCCTACCACAAGTCTGTGTGGAGGGGGGTGGAAGCCAAGCTCCACCTGCGGCGAGCCAACCCATCTCTGTTCCCCAGCCTGCAGACCAGGGGTATCAAGAAGGTCCAAATTCTCAGCTTGAGGCGAAGTCTGAGCTACGTAATTCAAGGAATGCCGCACATCGAAAGCCTTAATCTGTGTGGATGTTTCAACCTCACAGACAATGGTCTCGGACATGCCTTTGTGCAGGACATCCCATCCCTGCAAGTGCTGAACCTCAGCCTTTGTAAACAGATCACTGACTCCAGCCTGGGAAGGATCGCCCAGTACCTCAAAAACCTGGAGGTGCTTGAACTAGGGGGATGCAGCAATATCACAAACACAGGCCTGTTGCTCATTGCCTGGGGCTTGCACAGACTCAAGAGCCTTAACCTGCGCAGCTGCAGGCATGTGTCCGATGTGGGCATTGGTCACCTGTCTGGTATGACTCGCAGTGCAGCGGAGGGCTGCCTGTCCCTGGAGAAGTTGACTTTGCAGGATTGCCAGAAGCTGACTGATCTTTCCCTCAAACATGTCTCCACTGGCCTAAACAAGCTGAGAGTGCTGAACCTCAGCTTCTGTGGGGGGATATCAGATGCAGGGATGATCCACCTGTCAAACATGACCCACCTGTGCAGCCTGAACCTGCGGTCTTGCGATAACATCAGTGACACTGGGATAATGCATCTGGCCATGGGCTCCCTCCGGCTTTCTGGACTTGATGTCTCCTTCTGTGATAAGATTGGAGACCAGAGCCTGGCTTACATTGCTCAGGGGCTGTACCAGCTTAGGTCCCTGTCTCTGTGCTCCTGTCACATCAGCGATGATGGCATTAACAGGATGGTACGCCAGATGCATGAACTCAAGACTCTAAACATTGGACAGTGTGTGCGAATTACAGACAAAGGGTTGGAGTTGATAGCTGACCACTTGTCCCAGCTGACAGGAATTGATCTGTATGGTTGTACTAAGATTACCAAGAGGGGCTTGGAGAGGATAACGCAGCTCCCGTGCCTTAAAGTGTTAAATCTGGGACTGTGGCAGATGACTGAGAGTGAGAGATTAAGGTGAAAGCGCTCTCATTTGTCATGCTCACTTGAGTACTGAAGGGACTGTCTGCATCCATCCTTAAATTTAACTTCTATGCTGTGTCTAAAAACAAGGAGAGGGACTCTGCATTCATCACTGGAATATTGTTCACCTCCGCTGCAATACTCTTACTCTGACTTTATTTCAGTCTTGGGCTCTCCTTCCTTAATGTGCCCTTATTATGCTCACTTAGAGGCTCTTAATTTTATTGTAGGGGTCTGCAAGAATTTATTTTATACTGTCGCTGCAGCAGCACCTCTCCTGACTCTTACTGAAACGTTCAGTTTGGTTTAGAGGTGGGAATCATTAGACACCCCACAATACAATGTTATCATGATACTTTACTAATTATGCAATATTATTGTGATTTTAACATATTGCAATACGCTTAGCATTTGGAATAACATATTGCAATTTATCAACTTTTTTCAACTGCAAATTATGTCCCCAAAGGTAAACTTTGTAAAAGCTGATTTATCTAATAAGAAAGTTCTCAGTCTTTTCCTCTCACTTCAGTCATATTCATTGCTGCAAAATGGGATTGCTAAGCAGACAGACTGACCAACACTGTCATTAAAATTGATTATAAATGACAAAAAAGGTTTGTATTTCAGTCCAGTTTAACAGAATACAAACATGTGTGGACCCCTGTGCTGTTACAGGTATTTTTAACAGTGCAACTTGTATATCAACAGCTTTGCAGCCCCCTCAGCAAGTGAAGAATTTGAAAATGGGCAACAGAGGTGGACTGAAAAGGAAATTGAGTTTATTTTAGCTCTAAAAGGTTAATTTGTTCTTGTAATTTATCTAATAAGCAGGCCCAGACTAAATCTGTGGATTTTTTTTCATAGTTTTCATTGGCAATCCATGGTGAAAATCTGCAGAATTCTGCAGTGTTCTTTGCGGGTAACATTATCAACAATTAGTTAAAAAACATCATAATCATTATTTCCTAAGCAGATATGTTGATTCATTCAAAACAAATTAGTGTAAATTTTGCAAAATTACAACAGGCTGAAATAAATATCAGTTTACTCAAGCTTTTTAATTTAATGCTTTTAATTTCATCATGAAAATTTTAGGACGTGTTCAGGTCAGATATTTTTAACACCGATCAAAGTCACAGCAAACTACACCAGCGACAGAGGTGGATATGGCAAACATTTGCCTAGCAACAAACACCTCTTCACACTGTGCAGAGCACAGATTCCATGTGGGCCTGATAAGATATAGATATTTGGTGTCCCTGTATCGGCACAATATTGAGACGAAAATATCGGAATACTATGTTGTATTGACCCCACCTACTCCTAGTTTGCTTTGACTTGGCCCTCTAAGAACTGACTGCTTCTAACCAAAAGCTTTAGCCACATTAGAAAGACATTTAGTCACTTCTAACTTTGAGTGATCGTTTACATTAATTCCAGCCAAAATTACAACAAAGCAACATTGCTTTAAAATGTCATGACTTCAGCGTGCAAAGCAGCAGGTTTAGAGTGACAGCTGCTTTAGTCTTAATGCAGCTCAGTTTGTCACGATTTCATGTTTGCTCTATTGACTAATGACAGAACCAGAAAAATATGTAAATAAGGACAGGGTTATTTGGAAGTTTGTATTCAAATACAGTGTACGTGGGTACTGACTGACCATTACACTACTATGTTACACTTTGACGTAGATAAAAGCAACAAAACCCTTAGTGGCAGTGTTTTCCATGCAAGAGTAACGCCTTGTGGTGTGGACTCTGGCCTTCTTTAACTTTGCAGACCTTATAAATGCCTAAAAAAGCATAATAGGGGCACTTTAAATCTCAGCCTGTGTACAGTTCTTACTGTCTAGCTACCTCATCCATCAAACACAGGAGTGCCTGCCGTTGCTAAATACTAGATTAGAGTTTCTATTTTTGTGACTTGCATACTATTGGAGATTTTGATTTTTCTCTTCCTTCCTGTTTTATTTAATTGCTGAGTAACAACTAGGCATTTAGCTCTTAACAGAAATGCTTGTGTACCTTTGACATTTTTTATAGATTTTTTTTCTGTATGTTTTCTTGATTTTTTTTTTTTTTTTTTTTTTTTTTTTTTTATTCAATTTTTTTTTTTTTTTTTTATTAAATTTTTTTTTTTAAATTTAATTTTGTTA